>CAICTM010000217.1:0-89985 GCA_903772945.1 Seminavis robusta
ACACTTGATGTTGTCCTGAACGAGTCTTCGCAATAATCACTTGCTCTCTTGCTTTCAACAAATCTTTCATGTGTGCTTGACAGCTCTCTGCTGAGAGATTACTGAAATCGTTGGGATTGATTCCTTGCTCTTCGACAGCAGTTGCAAGCCACTCGTCAACATCATCCCCTCCTGGATCTGAGTAGAGAACTTTACCGATGGAGTCATTGTTCTCTGGATCAATGTACATGGCTGAGACGTCCGTCCAATATCCCTTTATTGGACTCTGCCCTGAGTTCAGTTCGAAAGCCTTTCGATCGAATCTCTTGGTCAAAGAAACAAATCTGTCAATGAAACAAGGGAGGAAAACTGTATTTATAAGCCAGATTAGGGACCGGATCTTCCTTTCCATTGTGCTCGAGACTGTACTTGGAACTTGCATGTTGTCATATGTCGTTCCCATCTCAATAGCCAAAGCCATTTGTCTTCGACAGTCAAACATAGAGCATGAACCAGTATTCTTACACCCGAAATTCTTTGTCAGCTGACGTAGCTGTGATGAGTTCAGGTCAACTTTCAAGTCAAAATACCTGTAGCTGTCGGTGTTCTCTCTTCCGACACGTATCCCCACTGCAGTCTTGTAAGGCCCTTTGTCGCTCTTGCTCCTAGTATTCATATCATCAGCAAGGACCACTCGGTTTCGGTGTTCAAAAGTAAATGCCTTCAACTGGTTGGGCAGCTCCTTGTTTTCTTTGGCTTTCTTCTTCGTGGTAGGAGCAGGGGCGAGTGGTGGCTTTCCTATCGGTGTCCCAGGTACAGGTGCTTGCGTAGGATGGGTATTATTGGACAGTTCTGGCTGATACTGAACTGGCAAACCGGCTGCTGTCACATCAGGCATAACTCTTCCTGCAGGTGGGAATCCTGGCTGTGCATTCCACAAACTGTGGCGGAAGTCATTTACCATAATGCTGTTTGCTCCAGGTGGTGGATCCATCAGCGAGTAAAACCCACTGTTGGCAGCATTGGTTGTCATGACTCTTCTGGGTGGAACCATACGAGGACTGGGAGCCGGAGCACGAGGGCGAAATGTTACCCGTTGGCCATCATCATGGGCAATCAAAGGAGAGTCCTCATCCCCAGGAGACTGTGCGAGTTGATCTGAATGCAAGAACTCCTCTCCGCCATCATCAGAGCTCATTTTGCCCAGCTTTGTGAGAGGAAGCAATCTGTTGCTCTGTTGCAGAGGTACGAATCCAGAAGAGCGATAGACAATCTCCGAAAGAGAGAACCCAACTGCTGTCAGCAGTCTCCAAGCCAGCATCTTGTCTAAGCAAACAGATACATCTAATCTAACAAGCACATCTAAATTTCTAAAGAATTGATTGAATCATACACATCACATTGTTTATCTACTATCTTGTGATCGCTCTATTGTTTATCATGGTTGGTGTCTTTCGTTCGACCTTGCTTTTACCCAGTCGAGGGACCTTCATTGTGATCAAACAGAAAAGACTCACAGTCCACCAGGCGCGATTTGGCGAAGGTGGCGGAGGTGCGAAGAAAGATCCAAACTGAAATTCCTTCTCAGCACTGACGTCATGGTTTGGGTACCGCGAAGGTGCGAAATGGCGAAGGGCGAAGCTGTGTTAAGACCAAGCCTGAGGGAGAGAGCCCTGGCCGCTTGGCCGTGCGGTGGGGTTGGCCTGGTCAAACATGACACAAGGAGCTTATCGGATACAGCTGTCTTTGTCAATGAGGCAAGTCTTTGTTTAACACCGTCTCAACTGTCTGTTCTTTCTGGCTCAGGACGTACAAGTTTTGCACAAGTGATTAACCCTATGCATGCAGGGTGTTCAGCAATGGAGTTTTGCAGAACAGGACTGCGGATCTGCCAAAACTGCACAGAATAACAACAGCAACAACAGCAGCATTTCTTCATCTCTCATCCCAACAGCAGCATCCCAACAGCAGCATCGTCATCGGCATGGCACAGGCTTGGACACTGGCATCAGCATTGACTCTTCCAGCACCACTCCAGCAGCAGGAATGGCCAGCACTCTTACCGTTGTCTCCCAGAAGCGGCAGTCAAGAGCTAAAATTAAACTGGAAATTGAAAAGCTCAATCTACTGATCTGTCAAGATTATCCTCGCAGTGGACTGGACCATGACAAATTGTTGTGCATGTTAGATCCCAGCGCAGGATATGTGGATCCAAATGCTGATTACGGTGCCCACAGAAACAATCTCCAATTTCCAGTACATTCTGCCAGTGGTATGAAATTCGGTACACGAAGTCTTGGCCTCCGGTACGAGAATGAGCATTCTGAGGTCTACTATGGGTACAAGATGTGTCAATTTTCAAGGCAGCATCTTCAGTTCCTGTTGAATATTCAACGAGCAATTTATCTGTCACATCCCAGCTCTCAAATCAGGAATGCTACCCAGGATTATATGAGAGTCAATCTTGTGGTGGGAGCCCAGACAGGAGAGCACACGGATACTTTCAGAGGAGCCACTCCCAACTTTATTTTTATAGAACCTGGCAATACATTCCACTTGAGAATACGACTCTTCCCCAAGTTTCATTCATCCGTGGTTTCGTATAAGGGAGACTACTACATACCCCACCAGTATAGTCCAGCACGACTCGTAATGATAGGCAAAAATGACAAAGGTGATCCCCACTATTTCAAGTTCCCACCCTCAACAATTGACAAGTTGGAACCTGTAGGAGACCTTCACAGCTTCATTGTCGTGGGCATCAAACAAAAGAAAATCCAAACAGCCCCAAGCTACTATAGTGTACACCATACCACAGCCACTTTGAACATTGTCAGCCTTGCGGATGTCCTGCAAGACGCAAAAAAACATCCTGTTCTGAGGAAGCCCAGGCCCATGTTTCAATTGAAGCACGAAACCAACAAATGGCATATTTTCTATGGTTGGAAGCACGTGCATAAATGGGTGGCAGGGACTGATTCTGAGTGCCGTCGAATTCATGTTTTCTACCGACCCATCAGAGAAGAAGTGTCTGCTTCTAGAGCAAGATTCTTCACATGGCGAGACTAGCTAAATATCTACTAGCGTTGTTGTTATTGTTCTAGAAATTTATGCTATCCAGATACCTCTCTTACGTTATACTACAAGGTAGCTCCCAATGGCGGATTGCTTCATGGGAAGAGAGAATCCCTCATCCAATCAAATTTGTGACACCAACTAATCAGCATGACAGACTGTGTACTAATTTCTCTATAGTGGGGCAAAAGATATAGATGCCTGGGACGGCCTGTAATGCTCCGGTTTTTACATAATTCTTGGCATTAACCATTGACCCACCCAAACTCAGCAAAAGCAACAGCAACTTCACAAATCCGGCATCTGGCAAATATGGATGACACCATTGATACTCTCATTGAACTTGATCCAGAGGAAGATGAGGGAGTAGAGATTGTAGCCAGTGGGCATACTGAGCATCATCGGATTATCATATTTGGAAAACCTTCTCCTTGGTCAAGACCTGAGTTTATTTCTGGGCACAACAAGTATTCTGGCAAATTCTACAGGAATGTGACTACTAACAAAACCATGCTAGCCAATACTGCTCAATTCCGCACTAAGGCAACAGCCCAGCTGGGTCAACATACTCTTCCAGTTATTCCAAATTCAAGAGTTACAGCTACCATGTGGTTTTGTACCAAGCCCAACTTATCGTTTTTCATCAACAGAGATGGACAAAGGTTGAAACCACAGTTCCAAAGATTCGCCACAGTAGGCCACAGTCCCCTTTCCAGAATTGAAAAACCTGATATTGACAATCTGGTTAAATTCGTTCTTGATGCTCTGAATGGTATTGCATGGAGTGATGACAAGCAAGTATGTGTCATTCATGCCTTCAGATGTGTTGATCTGCACCCACCATTCCAGGGCAGGACCCTTGTGGAGTTTCAAACTCTCAGAGCCAATACCGATTTGGTCCCAATTCCAGCATGGGGGCGTGTGGCTTCCGAGCACTAATAGTAAGTAAATTTGAAAAAATTATGCATGGTTAGTTCTACTTGGATGTAATCTTCTGTTCCTCAATTCTGTTTCCTTGGTGACAACATAATCTCTCAGAGTTTGCCAGCCTGGAGCTTGTGGAGCATTCCAGTTTGGGACAAAGGTTTTTAGAAGCTCCGAAACACCACTGCTGTGTATTGAAGTTCCAACTCCAAGCAGTGCTGATTTTCGTCTTGGATTTGGTTTTTCATTGGTTGGTTTGGAGAAAATATGAACAGCTCGCTTAACAAATAAGTCTATTCCATGATAGGCATTGAGAGCATCATCTCTTGAGGGAAAGCTTCCGTTGATGGATGCCAGCCTTTCTTCGCTTGTCCAAATACAATCAACTAGTCGAAGGGCCAGCATCAGAGTATTCCTGTGCCTCCTCTCAGCTCGGAAAAACTTGGTGTTGACATGCGACCATAGGGAATCCAGGTGTGGATTGGTTTGACCAAGACTTCTGAAATGGTTCGAGTCATACAAATCCATCATCACAAACTTTACAGTACTCTCCGTCTTGGTTTTCCCTCTTCCATTTGAACCCGGGTCTGTAGCTCTGGTGCGTTGGAGCCTCGAATAAAGAGTGTTGCGTACTAGGGGTGCAGGAGGTGGTGGTTGCAGTAGCGCCACTGGTGGTGGAAGAGTTGGGGCCACTGGTGGGGGTGGTAATGCAGGTGGTGGCACAACTTGTGCAGGCTGTCGTACCTGTTGCTGCCTTGGTGGTGGCTCTTGTCTGGGAGGTGGGTTGGCCTGTTGTCTCTGTGGTTGTAACTGTAGTTGGGCCAGTGATTGTGAAATTGCTCGGACTGACGTCATCATTTCTTCCTGGTTTCCTGCAGTTCTGTATTGGCCCGATTTGACGTCCTGCATATCTGCTTTGAGTGACTGGATCTCCTGCTTATTGGCTTCGAGCTGCTGTTGCATGGCATTTCTTTCCCGTAACAGCTCTCCCAAATTGTGATTTATCATGGTAAGCTCTTGCTTAATACCCGGAGCAACCACAGATCCATCGGCATTGGCAACTAATCCATTGTCATTGGTATCGAGCATGACAGGCACAGCTCTCGTGAGTTCCATAGTAATCTTGCGGGACCAGTGTTTGAGCTTGACACTGCCATCGGCATTGCCAACTGCCAAGCCAGAGGAGATAGTAGCCCCAATCATTTTAACAACGTAGGGATGCCCATTTCCATATTTCCTCTCGCAGTGTCGGAAGTTCTTAATCATCACTGCTACGACCACCAACAGTAGGTTCCGTAATCGACCATTGGGACCTTGAAACTCTGGGAGGGATATGACAAATAAGCTGTTGATAAAATCAGGAAGCTTCACTGCACTGAATACCATGTTAGGGTCTGGATCTTGATATAAGAGTTCAATATCTGGTAGAGTTGGGATGATTCTCGGCTGTGGGTACCCAGCTAATGCCAAAACAGCTGGGACAATAGCAACCAAGTAAATCCAAACATACCAATCGCTGTTGGCTCCAGTTTTCCATCCACCAAGAGCAATGCCTTCTTGTAGGAGTACCGAGCTGTTCCATTGAAGCAAAGACATGGCACCAGTTGGCAGTGACTTCACCGAATAGAATTTCTTCAGCTGCTCGGGCACCAATGTTCTAATCAGAGTGGTCATTTGCCTAGCGACACTGTCATCAGCAATCTCGTGTAGATCAGGAAATACAAACTTTGCAGTCCTGTATCGAGGAGAGTTAGGGTCAACCATATCATTTCGATTCCTCGAGAGGCCATTGTCAACTGACCAAAAACAACCCAGTTGGAAGAAAATACAGAGCTCGGGGTATTGGAAATCCATGCAAAAACCAGAAGGATTGGTTTTGAGTTCCTTCCTCTGGAACCACTGCATAAATAGAACATTGAAATGAAAACACATGAACATCTTGTCGTATGACAGAAATTTCACTTCTCCTCCTCTGCCTATGCCGTTGAAGGTAAATAGAAGCTTACAAAGCTTAGTGAATTCTCCCCTGGTAAACAACCTTTGAGCCATCGCGAACAGCTCCACAGATCTTGACATATCTCTCAAATTGTTGTTCGGAAAATCATTGAAAGGTAGTGTCCTGGTTCTTGCACTGTGCTGCCTAGGAATAGGAAATGATTCTTTGAATACATCCGATTCTCTGCTGCCAATCATCAGAGTTCTACCATGATTTCCTTCCAGCATTTTAACTAGCTGATTGACCTCCTCGGTAGTGAACAGCTCTGGGCCATTTCTGATGGCATCGTTATTGCCAAAAGTCTTCTTGAGATCATGGATAATGGTTCGTATATACTTGGTCAAACCCGAAAGAGCGTAAGGCTGACCATTAGGCTTCATCGGTGGATTCTCTCCCCACTGGGTACATAACTCAGTTAGAAGAACAAGCGAGTTGTCTCCTGCCAAGTCAGCTGCACCAATATTGTCGTATTTGAATTCCATGAATTTGTCCCATAGCTTGATTGCAGCTTTGAGAACACTATCTCGATCGGGGATTGCTCCACCCCTTCTCCAAGATGCTTGCTGCCCATCCATTGTTGCTGTTGCTTTTGTTTTTGTGGTGGTGTGCTGGTGGTGCATTTTATTATCTGATCCGCAGTCTAACACAAAGAGTTGAGTCATGCTGTAACAGGGATTGGATTCAAAATCCGTTCTGTGGGGTGAAAGTTTGGATGGGGTTCAGTGAACTGAATCGGTATTGGTTCACTGGCTGCAAAAGGTAAACCTATTATTTAACGTCATGCATTTTCCATTCTGGCTAGAAAATCGGCACTGCTCTGTAGAACAGTACTGTAAATTGGGTGGTTTAGTTTTGCACATTTGGCAGATCCGGCATGAGCTACAACAAGCAAAAAACAAATCCGCCATGGCCATGCTGCTTGCATTACACTATGCAATACACTATGCAACAACTACTAGCAACAACTAAAAGTAAACTACAAATGCTAGCATGATCCCTGCATGACCTCTGTGTGTACGGCTCTGGTGGTGGATCTTGTCTTCTACTGGTTGACACCCTGCTTTGGCTGATGTTCTGTGGTAGCTCTCCCCCCTCCTCCTCTCCTGGGAGCTTGTGCAAAACTTGGCGCTGCGCGCCAAACTTGGCATTTTCTGAATGTCAGATTCGCTTCAGCATTGCATCTTTATTAATTAACGGGATGGCTACAGAAAAGTCATTTTGTCAATAAGATAGCTGTGGTCTTTAGTGTTTCTGTTTTCGAGAGAATTAGAGGACAGATGCCGAGGACACATTGCCCATTTACAATCATCGAAAAGCTCGTTGTTTTTGTAGCCGACTGTTGCTCCCTTTCCGCCACAGCGTCTAACAGCGTCGATTGTCGATTGATACATTGATGGTACCGATACAAGCATGGCGCTTACCCAAACAACCATTTCTTTGTTTAACACCTCTCAAATTGAATTTAAATAGTGTCTTTGGCTTAAATCTCACTCTCGAGCTGAAATGTCACTTAGAGAGTGCAATTTCAGTGCCTTAGTGAAATTTCAGCCGGTATCGCGCTTATTATCACGAGGATTTATGCAATTTCAGCGTCACTATGTAATTTCAGCACAACTGCTGAAATTGCAATTACTTGCTTTAATTGCACCGCTTCAAAAGATATGCCTAGGATTTAAGTAGTGAATCCCAGCAATTTGTTGTTTCGGTGAGCGCCCATATGTAGTTGCCCTCGATCTTCCTGTTCTCGTTTTACAGCTTTTGCCTTTCGTTGTGGGTCAACTTCGCGTTCGTTTCCTGGGCACCGCCACAGATTGATGAAGAGTGATGAGTGAAGTGATGTCGGAACGTGGGAGCAACTTTATCTCCTCTTCCGATATAATTTCGGCAAGTCGAATCCGATATACCGATCAGAACTATGAGGTTGGTGAGCGACAGAAACGACGGCAGGGCCATGCCATGGTCTTGTTGCCACTGAGCAGGAGAAACGATGATGGAGAGCGAGAACTGGTGGAATTCCGTCTTTACGTCCAAGTAGCAGCGTTTCTGGCCCACAAGCATCTCGAAAACCTTGAGGGAAGTGTGTTACCCCATCTGCCACGCCGTCTGGGTCAATGCGATTTCACCATGACTACCAAGCATCATGATACACAATTCTCGCCCATTCAGGCAGCTAGAAATGTCCTGGACTATGACTTGTTTTCCCCGCCAAAAGAAGAAGATCCCACCAATCAGCAGCAGCAGCCGTTTGTCATTTTGGGTGCCGCACGATCGGCTGTTTCCCAAAGTATCAGTTACTTGTCCTCGGCATTGCAACTTCCTCAAGTCAGTGCATCGAGCACCGCAGAGGCTCTGGATTTTGCTCCCTACTTTGCTCGAACACTCCCCAACACGGGGGATGCTCATGCCAGTGTCTACTATTTGTATACGCTGGGAGTACGACACTTTGGATTGCTCTTTGTCATGGATTCCTGGGGACGCCGCTATGAAAAGGATCTCCAGTTCTTTGCACAGAAATACGGCATGACATTGACCACTGTTCCCTTTAGCAATCCAGTTGCTGTCAAGAAAGACGATAGCGATGGAGCAATCTACAAAACTGCCATGCAGCAACTCGTGGATTCCAAACTCAAATACTTTGTTGCCGCATTGAATCCGGCATCATGGAAACCCGTGGTCAGAAGTGCCCAGCAATTTGGACTCATGGGCAACTCAGATCACCTCTGGCTGCTGCCGGATCTCATTGAATTGGTGGGAGAGGAGTTCTATCTCGACCGATCCACAGAAATGGATATTGCATTGGCTCTACATGGGACAGGAGTGGTCAACCTAGGTGTAAAGCCATATCCGCCATTTGATCATGCCATGACAAACTTTGCCAATGATCCAGAGTTGCAGCAAGAGTTCTTGTCACGACAAGCCGAACCAGGACTTCTGCAGAACTATACATTTGCCGAGCAACCAGGGCGATCTCTGTACCAATATCTTACATACGATGCCATGATTGCTATTGGAATCACAGCCTGCGAGTCCACAGGACTCTTTACTGGACGAGAATTCTACGAAAAACTTCTGGATATTGATTTCCTGGGAGTCTCTGGTAGGGTTCTACTTGACAATGTGACTGGGACAAGACTAGGGGCCAACCTGGAGTATCCCATTGTCAATCTGGTTCTTTCCGACTACCAAGAAAACAACAACAATCCAGCATCATCCAAAGTCACATTCTCAAGAGAAACGATTGCTGTTGTCGAGGTCACACCAGCCATGGATGAATCAGGGCAATCTTACAACAACATCGACGTCGTGCATCATCAGCCATTTGTGCATCACGACAACTCAACCACACCGCCAGTTGCCTTGCCGCTGCTACAAGAAGATCTCAATCTCATCCCAAGCTCAGTTTTGGGCTTTTGCTTGTGTCTTGCTGGGCTGGTCATGCTGTTATCGGCCTTCTTTGCCATTTGGGTTTGGAACAATCGAACAATCTTCTCTGTCAAGTCATCCCAGCCACCATTTCTGCTTCAGCTTTGTCTTGGGACTTTTATTGTTGCTGTTACCATTGTCCCCATGGGTTGGCAGGAAGATTTGCCAGGATTGGATGCTGCCTGTATGTCTGTTCCTTGGACATTCTGCATTGGCTTTGCTCTTGCGATTTCAGCCCTATGGAGCAAAGCATCCAGGATATTGAAACTGTTGGACTCTTCAAGGGGATTTCGAAGAGTTACAGTCAAAGCAACAGATGTCATGAAGTCGACTGTGGTTTTGCTGGGTGTGAATGTGGTGATCTTGACAGCCTGGACAGCGTCTCCCTTTAGGATGCGGTGGAACCGAATACCAGCAGAGGACAATGTCGATCAATTTGGTCGAGCAACAGAATCCTATGGAGTTTGTCAGCCAGACGAAAGCCAGTGGTATCTGTTCTTTGCAGTGCCTCTAGTAGTGGCCAATGTGGGTGCATTGGTCATGGCTACTTATCAATCCTATCGAGCACGTCATATCCCCTGTGAGCTCTCAGAACAAGGCTATTTGAATGTGTCCCTGGTCAGCCTCTGTGAAACGTTTCTGTTCGGAAGTAAGTTCATTCTTGTGGTCACTGAGCGTTGGAAGAGATGACAACTGGGAATCATTGATGTGTCACTGATTCGCCTCTGCCTCTTTGCCATTCTTTTTGCAATCGCGGCTGGATAGTCCCAATCATCTTCGTGGTTTTCAACGATCCTACAGCCTACTACCTGGTGGCTTCTATAGCCATTTGCATTGGCTGTCTGGCCATACTCTTGCCTGTTTTTCTTCCAAAGTATTGGCAACGCCATGCCAAGGGACCCTCTGGAACAAACCTGCTAAGTGGCTCATCGGATCATTCACGGAAGATCTCTGGTACAAACATTCTGGCAACGGCACCCAGCAGTAGTCTCCATCAGCAGGGGTCTGATCATTCAAACAGGGGGACCCGAAAGGTAACTATCCGTGGCGACCGTAGCAGGCAAGCTGGCGATGACGAAGATCCGGATGTGGTTTCACTCCGTGTTGAGCTGACGGCAGTTAAGGAAGATTGGAACGCAGAACACAGCATGCAAGCTTCCCGTGATATGTATGCATAGCACACCAACCAACGATGTCATCGGGACGTCTTGATGCTAGCCTTGGTCTCATGTGTGGATACTTGGTTTGTTTTGCTGGGGTGCTGCCGAGGATGCGACCCTAAGTGCCGTCAAAATGTCGAAGCACTCCTCAATTATCTTGGTGCGAAGCCAGGTAACTACCTCTCTGCAGGACAAACGTTGGCCGAGAAGACAGTATGGGCACACACGCGTGCTTGCTGTCGTAGGCGTCTTGCACATAGATTTGCCACCAGCCGGCGCTCACCTGAAGCCCGTTCCGGCGAACCTGCTTCCATCCTCCAGAGATTCTGCAGCTGCCTGAAAGATATAGTTATCGCAGATTCGGCTAAAGGACATCTTGCTTGCTCTGGCTACCGGTAGCTTGCGTTGACGAGTGAAGGCGACATACCCGTAGACTTGGTCTCAGAAGCTTTCTTCTCCAGTCATGACATCTGGCGCCCGTTGGCCATCCAGCCATCCGACACCAACCGCGTGGGAGCGGGAGGTACTGGTACATATGAAGAGAAAATTGTTGCCGACTTCACCCGGCTGGAATCGGTGGTGCTTTCTATGCGCTGTATCCATTCCAGGTCCGCATCGGCAGTCTGGTAGTACCGGCACCCCAACGGCGACAGATCGATCGTCTCTCGTCGTGTTGGGAGTGTCAACGCCACTACCATGGGCACGAAAACACCGGCTCAACCATATTCTGCCCGGTATACCTACCGAATCGACTGCCAGGATGCCCACGGATAGATCAAGGGAATAGAGGTATCTAGCTAGCCAGAACTTGCCATGGTGCGCCAGAGCGAGGTCGGGAAAGCTGTTCTTTCCGCTGGCGGTTTTGCAGTGGCCTCCAGTCGTGGTTGGAGATCAGCACTCTTCGAGACCCCAAGACCATTCCCACTGAACCGTATTGCGACCCTCTACTTGCAACGAGAAACAGCCAACACCCCACCAACCCCAAGTGCATAAAACTTTTACCCACAAGCAGAACAACAGAACAAGAACTCAACATGACGCAGGCCAAGAACCGCAGCATGTTAAACTGAGGTTTCGTGGAGCGCCGCGACCTCGAGCAGTATTTTTGGACGGAAGAGACCGTCTCCAACTTGCAGCGGATGTTTGCTGTCTGACTACCCCGTCCCTGGCTCATTCGTGGCACGAACAGACATGCAATGAGGTCTTGCTCGACATCGATGAACGCTTGTTCGGCTATCTGCCAAGGTTCCGTAGATTCGATCTGCTTGATCCGCGGGTGGGTGATTCGGAACACAATTCACTAATCGTGATCGATCCACCCTTTTTCTGCATTCCCACACAGACGATTCGAGATGCCGTGCTGAAGGTGGCAGGAGGTCGAACGGACAAACCACTCTTGATTGGCTTGTTGAAGCGAGAAGAGCAGAGCCTGCTAACGGCCTTTGCCGACTTCAGGTTGAGACCGACCAAGCTTCGTCTCGAGTACGCCATCGTCAAGCCCAACAAATGGCAAAACTATGCGCTGTGCTCGTATATCGATCTACCAGGCATTAAACAGGTCAATACAAATAAGAGATATTAATGAGTAAGTAGGTAAACACCAAATACCCGCAGCACCTGCACATTTCCGTGACCTGAATCGAATCGCACGTTGGCTGCTGCTCAAGGGTTGTTCCCGGTACTAGTATTCCATGAGCGGGCAACGCAACTCCTACCAAAGCCTCTACCAGTGCAACTACAAATGTAACAAGCAGCAGCTTCTCTACTAATGTTTTCTGAGTGGTCGATGCTACCAGATCACACTAAGCCCGATAGCTAGCTACGGTAGGAAGAAACATGAGCTTGTCTACTTTTGATTCATTTCCCAACCTTCCCATGAATGATGCTACAGAAGTGTCCTTACTCATCTTCATGGTGTCTAGACAGGCGGGCATCGATACCGTACTAACGTGCATTGGAGTGAGTGCACATAAAGAAATTTAGTTTTAGCTAGCCTGGACTACCTACTACGTGTGTGATATGCATACCGGTATGCTGGGACGATGCTTATTAGTGTCCTTCATCATCTTCATGAGACCCAGGGCAGCCATTGTCGCGTAGCCACTGGATCACTGCACTGTTGTTGCCACTCTCGCTTAGCCCAGCAGCTCTAAATGTCTGTTCATCCCATGGACACCCATTTTCACGAGCCCACTTTAAAATCTCCAAATGTCCACATTCAGCAGCGGTCTCACATGTGAATGTGTCCCATGGACAACCATTTTCACGAGCCCACTGCAGTATTTTCAAATGTCCACCTTCAGCAGCACCGGAACACGTGTATGTGTCCCATGGACACCCATTTTCACGAGCCCACTTCAAAGTTTCCAAATGTCCATGGCCAGCAGCAGCTGCACAGGTGCGCTCATCCCATGGACAACCAAGTTCTCGAGCACACTTCAAAATTTCCACATGTCCATTTAGAGCAGCTTCTCGACATGTTGATGCATTCCATGGACACCCATTTTCACGAGCCCATGTTAGAACTTCCAGGTGCCCGTTCTTGGCAGCTTCTTTGCATGTCTCTGTGTCCCAGCTACACCCATTTTCTCGAGCATATTTCAGACAATGTAGGTGCCCATTGCTGGCAGCCTCTGCACATGTCCATTCCGTCAAACAGCATCCATTTTCATGTAACCATTTCAAAATGTCCAAATGACCTCCTCCGGCAGCGCGTTTACATGCCAAACTATTTGGACAGGCATCTCCATCTTGGAATCCGATTTCAAAGATCCACTGTACAACTTCCAAATGGCCACTAGCAGCTGCGATCGTGATGCAGCTTTGTTCATTCCAAGGGCACTCCTTGTCTCTGGCCCATTTGAGAACTTCCAAATGTCCATGTCGAGCAGCAGCCTTACATGTCAATTGATTCCATGTATATCCATTTTCATGCGCCCATTGAAGAACTGCTAGACTTCCAACTCTAGCAATTTTGGTGGAGACTTGGCAATCTCTGGGAGTCTTCTCCTCGGACTTGTCGGCATGCCAGTGTTTGGTACATGACAAATTGCAAAATGTGTTTCCGTAGAATGTGTCTGTGCTGGTTGCTGCGCGCTTCTGATGATACTTTTCTCCATTTTTCACAACGGGAGGATTTTTCACTGTATCACAGTACTCCTTGTACAGATGGTTCATTCTCTTGTCGACAGCCCCAACAAAAGCATAGTGTCCCATACCGAGGCACGGCAGGATCTGCCCCACCCAAATATCTTTTCGATCCAGCAACATGTCCATGGGGGAGGGTTGCTGCTTTTTCTCCTCAACGCCAGCACCAGACACAGTGCCGACAGTACCAGTAGCGATGGACTCAGACGCCATGGTGATCAGCCTTTCTTTGTTACTCGCCTATAAATTAATTAGATCAATTTGTCTTTTGCCTGCCTTCCGTAGATAATTTCCCTACTCTGACTTTATGGGGGGGTTAGGCTGCAGCGCGGGGGAGGGAAAAAGAAGAGGAGAGGGAGAGGGTTATCAGTTGGATTCCCAATTCCAGACGTTGAGAGCATGCATGGCTTCATCCAGTCATTTCGACACCAGCCAAATACACGAGAGAGAGGGGAAACAGCAATGACTTCATGTGTCTCCTAATTCTTCTCCCCTGCGACGTCCGAAGAACAAGAAAGAACAAGAAAATACGTCAGAATGTACGTCAACCATGTCAACTGACAGTCAATTCAAATCTTTCAACGGCTCCTTGCTGGCTCATCCTTCCCATTCCTTCGCTCGCACCAGACCTTCCCACTTTCCACAAATTCAAATCGCTGATACCACTGTTGAAAGCAGTCGGTGGTGAGTGTTGCCGGTGTTGTTGTTGTTGTTGTTGTTGTTTCCACAATGGCGACAATGGCATGCTACTAATCGTTCTATCTCCGTCCACCGATCCAAAGTCGTCCTTCTCTCCTTCCACTACACCGACGCCTCCTGGCAGTCCACTACCGACGCTCAGTCCACTACCGACGCTCCTCCCTCTTCCTCTACGGATACTGGTCACTACCGACCGACGACAAGAACAACCAATCGACCATGAGGATCGCAACTACTTCTCCTGCCTTCTCCAAGTGGCTGCAAAGTGTCAACAGATACCCATTCAATGGCTGAGGGAACAAGGCAGATTCATGCAAGTATGTCATTTGTGGGTACAACAGTGATGAGGGGGATAACTTCTGTTTGCCACAACAGCATGGAAGTGACGTTCTTGAGGAGTTGATATTGCAAGGAGCGTGCAAGCCTTCCTCCTGATATGACAGGCATCATGGACTACATGTTTGAATCGGGCCTTCAGAAAAGTCCACAATGGTACCGTGCTGTTATTGCTACCCTTTCTGAAATGTGGAGTCGCCACATCCTGTGAAAGGAAGGACATCTTCATTGAGTGCATCTATTGGTTAGTGAGGGAATGATTATGGATAGCAGCTATGACTTTCACTCCAATGAAGGACAGATATTGATGGATGCTTGGCATGGGTATTGTTGCCACTGGTATGACTACAACAACAAATTTTCCTTTCAGGTTTTGGTTTCCATGAGTCAGAGTTTTGTTGTGATGTTTTTGAAGACCTTGACACTTGGATCTTGCAACCACACAATGCTGTACATTGTGGAAATTTTATGTAAGTTGATGTCTAAACTAGAAATCAAATTGGTGTATCTAAATATTACTCTTTTGTTGCTACCCATACCCACTCATTTAGATTGGCAAGTAGGATCATGAGTGGTCTTCCTCTCCTATGAGTCAACCATTGGCAATATTTCTGACAGCAGCCATTTGGTGAGGTGGCTGGAAAGGAGATGGCAGTACTGGTTGGAATTGCTGCTGCATTAAGGCAAGTTGCCTCATTTGAATCTGGTGTTGTTGCTGGTTAGAATCAAATTACCAACATAAGCATTTCTTGTTTGCAGGTTATCATGTAATTGTTTGTTGTTTGTGCACAGCTGCTTGGGTTGGTGGTGGAGGAGGTGGCGGCGGTGGCGGAACATTGCTGGTGGAGTCGGTGGCTCGATGCTGGTGGGTGGTGGATTGATTGCTGGTGGAGTCGGTGGCTCGATGCTGGTGGACTCGGTGGTAGCTCGATGCTGGTGGCTGGTGGTGCTCCAGTGCAACTGCACAAAGACAACAATCATTGGGCATACTTTGCTCTTGTGGTTTGAATAACAATTAACTCTGAAAAGAACCTCCTCCTGTATCCTGTGGCAATGGCTCTGCATTTGGAAATGGCTCATCCACACCCACAGCCAGTGCCAGCTCATTTAGGTAAGCCAACTCTGAATGGTTCCAGTATGGAACAACCTTTTCCATCCAGCTGGAATTGACCTCTTCTGTCCAGACTGATTCTTGACAGGAAGGCTCTCTTGTGTCTAATCTTGAGGTTGTATCTTGCTTCCAGCCAAGGTTGAGTGCATCAGCAAGAGACTCCTCATACCACCATTACCAAGAATGAGCAAACTTGTCATGGAACGCTTCTAACTTCGATTCTCCTCTCCTTGATAGTACTCTGGGAGGTTGTGCTTGGAATTGGTGATGGTAGGATGGTGTCATACATGTCTTCCAGTGCCAGGGGATCAGCCAAGTGAGCGCTTTTCACACAGTTCTCTACTGCTGGCTTGGTATCAGAAGTGAACAAGGTATAGTTCTTGACTGGATCCAGTCGCCCCTGTCCTGGCTGGCTACATCACTGGCTGTCACCTTGTATCTGCAGAACCACTGTTGCAACTTCTGTCTAATTGTTTCTGGTGACCTCATCTGCTTCCTTAGTACTTGGAGTACCGATCTTAAGACCTTGGAGAGCTTGCATTCGAGATCTCAGCCATGAGTAACAGTCTTGCCATTGGTGGATAGTAGACCATGTTTAGAGCATGAGCAGCCTTCTCATAGTCATCGGTGAGTACACTACAAGCAATCCAAGAGGTCTGACATAGCTTGATAGTGATCAATATGTCCCTTTCTCAAAGTTGACAGTATCCTCTTCTCATAATGAAACAGGCCAAGTCTTCCCTCGTACCTGGAAAGAGTATCTCCCGTAGTCATCCTTGTGGGCCAGGTTCGCTGTACATGGCAGCTGGTTGAAGTGGCTCCTCCTTGCTAGCTGCATGGCAGCATGGAGAAGTGGATGTTCTTGGTGGTGGGAACAAGAACAGCAGAGGCAATCTCCGTTCAGTGGCAGCATCCAAACAGCAGCAGCACAAAGACTCTTGGTAGTTCTTGATCACCTGGAAGATGGTCTTGCAGAAGATTCTTTGTTGCAACTGACACTTTGGATCTCTCTAGTGTGCCGTTTTGTCACTATCCTCCAGATTCCTGTTTGAAGCACAAAGCATCATAGATGTCACGGATGGTGTCACCAAGGGGAGGAAACTGTCTGATGTAAGTTCCATCTTTGAAGAAGGACCCGGACTGTTTCACTTCCTTGCCAGTATGAGAAGTATGCATCATGACCTAATGAACTCTCTGTTGATTGCATTGTAAGTGAGCGGCTGCAGAGTCCCATTCATAGGTAACCATTATAGTGTCAACACTTCAGTAGCTGTTCTCTGCAAGTGACAAGCCTTGTTAGTAGAGCATACTTGGACTCCACTGGATAGAGCAATGAAGCATGGTCTGGGATCGAGACCAGCACTTCTGCAGAGTTGGCATACGAATCTTCTGTTGCAGCTTCCACAAACCATGGACATGACTATACACCAAGAAGGAGGACCAGTGATGCCAAAGATGGGGAACAAGGTCTTGTTGTGTGACCAGTTTGTCCTTGTATTCTTGAGTTTGCCAGAGCATCTTCCATCGGGACAAGGAACTGTAATTCCACATCGATTCCAGTCCACTAGAAGGAGTTTCTGCCCAACAATGGAGTGTAGTGAGGAGACTCGAATTGCTCCTCTGTGGAGGGAACTGTCATGGTGAGTCCTTGGAAGTGTTTGTGGAAGAGTTCTGGATTCTTTGCCCTGGTAATGGATTCTGACACTGCTTCTGCCATTGCTAGCATTGCCAGTGATGCTCCTTTCTTCTTGTGCTTTTCCACAAAGGCACTATCATTTACAAGAGTGGTTACCTTTTGACAAAGAGCTACTGGAGTGGCTATTGCTGCCTTTTGTTGCTGTTGCCGGCTCTGCTTTGGTTTGGCTGTGTTTGTTCTAGCAGCAAAGAAGGCATCTCCATTCTCCTTTGTTGAGTGCTTCCAGCTTCCTCTCTCATTCAGTGGAAGAGGAGCACTGAAGTGCCTTGTGAGTCGTCTGCTCTCTCTGATGGTTTCCATTGTCAGCTCATTCAAATCTCCTCTTCCTCTTGTTACTGTATTCTTAATACAGAAGACAGAGTGTGATCTCTTGGGGACTCTGAAACCAAGATGTCTGGCCTTACAGATGACACAGTTCTTGAGTGGATCAAAGACTTCTGCTACCACTCCTACCAGTGTTGTTTGTGGTCCTTCTTCTCTCGCTCTCTTGGATCTGTTGTTGTTGTTGTTGGAGGCGTGATATGCTCTCTTCTGTTGCGAGTTCCTCTGTTGACTTTGGCAGCCCATTCCTCCATTGTGAGTGGTAGCTGCTGTTGCTGTTGGTGGATTCATTGCTGCTGGTGCTGGAATTGCTTCGTTTTGGTGGAGATAATGACTGTCGAGTTGAGGGTGAGCGGCAGCATGTCATTGTCGATCGAACGAACGGAGGAATCCTTCTTTCTGTTTTCGCGAAACACGAAAATCGAAACTAGGTAGCACATTAACTCCTTAGGTATGTGTCATATTTACGTCACGATTCTTTATTTGTTCCTTAATCGCTGCTGACATATACATTGTTCTTCGGTACTCATTAGCCAATCAGATTTCTGCCTTCCACCCCTTTCTCGCCTCGAAAAACCCCCATATAATATTCGTCTTTTGCTGCTGTGCGAATTCTTTGCTGTGGCCCGCGTGCCACGCTGCGACCTCCAATCCGCTTGCGTGAGGTGGACGGGATCGAGTCGAGTGACGAGTCTGGGTCAGTCATCTTTGTGACATCATTGGGAATCTTTCCACTCCCAAGATTTGACACCACCCCAATGAAACTTCAACATCCTTTTGATGGATGGGACCATCGCAAGGCAAGCATCACAACCGCAGGTTCCAACTCACTGCTTTTTTTAAGCATCAGCATTGCAATAACACTTTAGAAAAATAGTATCACTTTCAAGCAAACAGAATCACACCACCATGAAGTTCTTGTCCCTCCTTGTTGCTGCCTTGACGGCATCCTGCAGCCATGCCTTTGTTGGTTTCCAAGCACCACCACTATCATCCTCCTCTGTCGCCATGATGAGATGGCACCAACGGCCTGCCTTTGTATTCTCCTCCAATAATAATAATAAGATTGTTCTGAAACTGTCGTCTTCGGATTTCCAATCGGATTTTGCCTCTGCCATGCCAGAAGCGCCCAAATTGACCATGCGAGAATATCTGGAACAAGCGGCCGATAAATGTATTTCCAATGTGCAAGGATCACTGGGAGAAGGCGTCGAAGGAGTACCCGAATTGGACGCGCTTCGAGCATTGCGACAAGACGATGCCAGCCCCACCGAAGAAGAACTCAGCATTGGCATTTACGAACTCATGATTGAACGAGGCATGACGTACGATGAAGATCCCGACAATGGAGTACTGACACCTACAGATTTTGATATTCAAGCCAATTTGGATGTCCCCGAAGTCAAGGAGGAATTCTTGTATCTATACAAATACGGCATGAATCTTGTTACCAAGGGATTTGTCGATGTGGAAAAGCTTGCCGAAGTCGTCAAGAAACGATTGATTGCTCGAACGGGAAAGACACCCGAAGAATTTGATGCCTGGTTAGGATTCTAAGGATTCATCATTCATTCTAATACCCAACTACATGCACCAAACTGATCCACTTTGACGCTAGCTGTAGAACCAATAGCTGCCCTTCTTTGTTGGATAGTTATCGAGAAATGAAGCTTTCTTAGTTTCGATGCATCGTTGCTTGATCTTTGCACCAAGACGAGCTTGCTGTTTTACATCGCGTCTGGGCTCAACATAAGAGCGATGCGGCAGGGGGCCCTCGAGGCTTTGCAAGTTGCAAGTTTCGCTCTTTCATCGTTAATTTGCAGCCGTCAGTCATACCGTTAGCGCAGATTACAAGTATAGGCTGGGCTGGCCCTAGTACAAGCCAGGTACGAGCAGCAGCAGTTCAAAGCAATGCGAGGGAGAGTTGCCAACCAACCAGCCTGGCATAATGCAAACTGTCAAACCCTCTCGTTCATTTCGACTGATGCTGCAGCTAGCTGGATCTTTTTCACACAAAACTTCGATTGGGGCTGGAGAAGCAAAACAGCCAGAAGAAAACGTGTGCTACTGGCTGAGTGGACACCCATGCATACATACTACCGTAGCTTTCGGCGCGCACGTTTTGATTGATGAGTCTGCACAAATCTACTTCGTTCTCTGTAGCCCAGGTCTTTGAACGTTCTTGAAGAGTGAACCTTGCTTTGGGCCCGTATTAGAGGTTGCTCCATTGCTTTCTGCTACCTGGCCGGGAAAGCCCTCCTGCCTGCTCTGAGAGGGACCGACAGAAACCAGGAAACAGCCAAGCTGATGCACGGATCGCCGTGCACCCCAACCAAGGGAACGTCTATCCCTCCAACAATTCCTTGCATGAAGGACAATCATCTACATGTAGCTATCCACCCAGAGACCGGTAGCCTGCTAGCTTTGTGGCACGAGAGTTCGATTGAAAAGGGCTGAGACGACTTGGATGCTCTTGCTGTGCCAACGACAATGAATCGAATCAATCTGTGTGGAACTAATCCCATCATGCGAATCCATCTGGAGCTTGTCGTGCCAATAAGGTTGATAGTCGAGAAAGCACTCAGCACAGGTCGTCGGCGGAGTGGTCTACATGTAATTTGAAGCATAAGGTGGAAAGATCGGTCGATAGCACTTCACGTACGAGTAGTAATACTTGGGCACCGGTACCAGGTACATGTACCGGTACGCCAGATCCTAATTATTGTGATTATGACAAGCCGTATGAGAAGGGCACTTTCCTAGTCATTATGTCTTGACAAAGATGAAAGTTTTAAGCATCAAAAGCTATTATTAATTAATCTCTTCCCCCTTTGAGAGATGGTGTGACCGCATTGTTTTCGATCTTCAAGATTCCGATGCATCCATTCAAAGAAAAGGAACCTGGTCGATCAGAAGTTTGCGAAGGACGAGCCACAACAAAGCATTCTGAGAAGCTGGCGAGCATCGAGCGGACAGCGGACCTGCTAGCCTGCATAAACCGAGGCATACCTCAATCTTCATCGATCTGGAATACTACTAGTAGAAAATGTTTGGTTCTGCTGGGCAAGATGGAACTGAAGACTGGAATCATTTCCAGAGAAAGTACGGGCAACAAGGAAAGGCAACCAAGCACCTGAGCCATCTCATGTCTGGAAGCAACCACAACACCAAGAAGCAAGCATTTGTGCCAGTTGATTCCCAAACCAACAAGAATGGTGGAATTCTGAAGACTCTGGCCAGCTCTTCAGTGCTGCTGGTGCAAGCAGCTTCCGGAAGTGGCAAAAGCAACAAACTCACCAAACCCGGAACCAGCAAAGCCCATTTCATTAAGGGCTCAGATCTCAGCGAAAGCAGTGGAGGACAACGGAAGAGACTTCACGAGGATCGAAGAAGAAGCAGCAGGTAGCAAGGCAGGAAGTTTGTCCGCGTGGAATTGGCAATACTGGACTGTGGAGGGGGCTTGAAGCACCTCCACGGCAAGTGTCTCCACATTTGAACCTATTAATAGAATACCTAGCTTCGTTTCTGCCCGATACTAAGGCGCAAATTGCACAACCAGGAAGCTAAATAACAAAATGCATATATCTAACTTTTGGATGAAAAGCAACCAGTACCGTACGTATGCATGTCGCCATTGAAAGCACCGCATGCCATCTGAGAGAATTCTCAAAGTGACAATAAATTAGGATTAGGAAATGAATAGTCTTGCTTTGCCCGCGAGGTAGAGACCAGCTAGGTGGTCGCTTAGCTTCGATGGAATCTAGGCGTCTGCTTACCAAGTAGTTTAGAAAGTACAAGGCAGTAGTTGAGATCCTTGGCATGTGCACATCCGATTTGCTTCGGTGCATACACAGCAAAATAGTGCGCAGCTGGCCAGCTCAATACACTGATACCGGTACCACTACCGGTATGCCCGGAGAGGACTGTCGCAGTGAGTATCCCGGCATACCCTCGCAGCTCAAAGGGGTTATAATATTGGTCCAGTCAACCGGCCATCGTCCATCCATCCTTTGCCTTGACACATCCTTGACAGCTTCTTTTCAACTGGTTGAATGCAGGTGACAACTGTAAGCATCAAAGCTGTGAGCACTGAATAACTGGAGATGAATCCGACACAGAATCTGAGTTCTACAGTAGCAACTTGGCCAAAAAATGCGCGCACTCACTACTGGCTGGCTACTAGAGAAACTCATTTGCAAAAGGCAAGGTCCAGTGCGCATTGATTTTGGAGAGAAGTAGTTGCCAACAAGGAAAATGTTTAGTTATACCGATACTGCACAACACGAAACAGAGTCGGAAGACTGGAACCACTTTCAGAGAAAGTATGGCCATGAAGGGAAAGCAACAAAGCACCTCAGCAACCTTACTGGTGGCAGTGGCCATGGCACCAAGAAGCAAGCATTTGTGGCTGGCAACCCCAAAGCCAAGAATGGTGGAATTCTCAAGACTCTGGAGAGTGCCTCAGCGCTGTTAGTGCAAGCAGTTTCTGGAAGCACTAGGCGCAGTAAACTCACCAAACCTGGTGCCAACAAAGGCCACTTCTTGAAGGGGTCAGATCTCTGCTAGGAAAGCAATCGTGGACAAAGCTTGACCGGCCGAGAAAAGTTGCATAATGACAAGCATTGGAAGATTGGAAGTTCGATTCGACATACTGGCTGGAGTGCACTTGAAGCAGCGCCTCCATGGATTCAAAAGTCTGTGCACGTGAAAACCGTTGCCCGGGCCCTTTATGCCCAAACCACATCCAGCAAGGCAAAGGAGCAAATAGAAAAATTTCATAACCGATACGTTGACACTTGAAATTGACTGCCTTGCTACCTGAAAGCCCGGAGCTAGCTAGCCAAAGAGTCGGGTCGTTCCTTGATTCATCGTTCCTCTTCAGCAATAAATGTGATCCATGATTAAATATCTAAGGCGAAGGTGATACCAAAGCGTCTGAAACCTCCCTCACTAGAAATGCGGGCAGCTGGCTAAAGACCTCTCATCTACTTTCAACTTCCTAAACAATTTCGTAGGGCTTCCCCAATCCCTTCTTCCGATTCACGAGGGACGGAGCCCCAAATTCGTTTTCTGTGATTCTCAGGTTTCCACACTCCTCACCCATCAAGATCTTGAAAAAGTTCTGGTCGCCGCATTGTCTCAGCTGCTCATTCCACCAATTGTTTAGATTGTGTCGATCCCGTTGATGGAGACCCTTCAATCGGACTCGAGCTCCACTGTCAAACACGGGGGAAACGGGTTGCTGCTGCTGAATTCGTTGAGCATCAATGCCACCCAAAGGAGCTGCTCCACTGGCAGCAGCCACGGTTTGAACGTACGCAGTGGTCATGTCCTCCCGTCCAAGTTGGGCCGGAGGGAAGGGTTGCTCAGGTCGAGCTCTTGGATTGGCGCGGAGAGCCGGTTGAACGTACGCATTTTCGAACGGATCGTAGGGGCCAATCCGAACGCCCAAATCGGGTAGTGGAGGGACCGTATCTGAAGCTTCCTCTGTGGGATTCTCGTGTGGCTCGTTTCGAGCATGAATGTGAGGTCCCGTTTGGGGCACTTCTCCAGACAGGTTCGCAGCAGCTGCGGCCGCTGATGCTTGTTGTTGCTGTTCTTGATGCAGCTTGATATCCATTACAGTAGCCACTTCCAAAGGCAACGTGGAACTCGTAGGGTCATACCTTGCACGGGTGCTTCTCAGAAAGAGATATGTCATGAACATGAGCGCAATGGTGGCTACGGCGGTTTTATGACAGACATCGTGAGGATTCAGTTCCATGCAGACGAAACAGATCAGAACAGACGAATCAGAGTAGAGCATTGACGTACCGTAAGCTTCATGTCTTGCTTCTTTCAAGATGAATTGGCCCGTTATGGTCATCTGGGCAATGATCAAACCAAAGATGAAGCGCCGAAAGATCTTGGGCCAGAACTGCCCTCCACTCTCAAAAACACTCTCGTAGACGTACAAATGATGATGAGTCCACATGATTCGACTAAAGAGGCAAAAGAGAGCACACGGGAATAGCACAAGCGGTGCCACGACCGCAAAGACGACACTCAAGACAACGACCAGCATGTCTTGGGCCAGAATCTTGTGAAAAGGGAACCAGCCGGGGTCGTCAATGGCTCGCATTCCCATGAGCACCGTTCGTTGCGTGCGGAGCGTGGAATTGGGAAAGAGCAAATACCGAATCGTTGCCTGTACCAGAGACATGGTGCGTACCAATTCCAGACCTACACCACAAAGCACCAAACATCAGTATCATGAGACAATCTGCTGCTGCAGCAACAATAAAAATAAACATTCAAAATCCAACAACGTACCTAACCCGAGAAAAGTCTTGATGGTGACAAACGTGATGAAAAAACTCGACATTCGCGGCAAGGAATTCCCCAACATTTCAAAGGCGGCTTCCGGGTTTTCCACGATGATGGCAATGGTATCAAAGATGGACCCGGCAATGGTGGTGACCAAAAAGACATTCAAGACTTGGAACAAGAAGTAGCGTGAAAAGGCTCGCATTTGGACTTCGGAAAAGCTCACCAACCCTTCGGCACGTCCAATGGCAATAAAGAGCGGCGGGAGCAATTGCTGAATACTGACAATACAGAGTGGTTGGACCATGGCAATGGTAGTACTGAAAAAGGCACTGGCTTGGTCGAGTTGTTCCAGACGCGGGGAGGAACTGACCAATGCCGATTCACTGACCAACAACGAGACCAATGCAATGGGGACCACGTAAAAGGTAATGATGAGGAGTACCAAAAACTCTCCAATATAGCTCCTCGTTCGTGTGGCCCCCTTGGAGACGTAAATGTTGTCCCATAAAATGTCTCGTGGTTCGGGAGCCGTACTGACTTGCATAGATCCGGGACGAGAACTGTGCATGGATTGAATGGCAATCGTTGCTGCCGTAAATGTTTGCATGACGACAAATGCCTTGTCACTGACTTCATTGAGATGATCTTCAATATGCGCAGCCGGTGGTGGTGGTGGCGGCGGCGGAGGAGGGGGCGGTGGTGGTGCTCCTCGTCCATTATTATATTGTTCCTCGGTAGTGGCCTGTTGGGAATCACTGTCCGGTGCCGGAACGTAGGAATCGGCCACCATTTCAGACATGCCATTGGTGTTGTTGTCTGGAGCCGTGCCAGAAGTGGCCGTCGTCAAGGACGAGCCCACCATACGAGAGAGTCGTTGCATTTTGCTGCGTATGGGCTTGTTGCTCTTTTTGTTGTCGACTGCCGTTGGCCCACCCGCCAAGTGTTGGGCATCACTGATTCCATCATCGACATCGTCACTGCTGGTGGTATTCCCCGGCACGGCAGCATGAATGGGACTCCGTGCTCGCAAGACGTGTTCATTCTTGGCCGCCGTGGTGGGCATGGGTTGTTCTGGCGGTTGTTGCTGTTGTAGCGGCAATGGCGGCGGCGGAGGAGGGGGTGGTGGAGGCGGCGGTGGCATGATCAAACCCAATCGATTCTTTTTGCTCGAGTGCTGCTTGTTGGCATATGGACTGGAAAGTGCCAATAGATAGTCAATATCTCGTGCTCCGTCTCCTCCCGCTTCCATGCGATCGAGCATTTTCATGACCCGCCGACGTCGTCGTTGCTCCTGTTCAATGTCTTGATTGAGTGATTCGAGTAGCGTGTAGAGTCGTGTCAATCGTTCTTGTGTGCCCGGCACCAAATGTAGTTTTTCCAAACATCGTCGTACGCCCAAAACATGCTGCAGTGCCAATGTCCAACTGGTGAGTGAAGGATTGTTGGTACCACAACAACTGCACCGACAACAACTGGCCAATGCTCGTTTGGACAAGCGACGTTGTTGTTCGGGTTGAAATAGTTTGTACTTTTCCGTGCGACAAAGCAGCAACAATTCCTTTTCCAATTGGGAGAGTACCGACGTTCGTTGTCGGACCAGTTGTTCGAGCGTCATGACATTTTGACAGAGAATGACTTGTTGAACAGCTTGTGGATAAACGTGTCGAAAGTAACTATTGATTTTTTGTCGTGACCGCAAATGTCGTGGAATGTTGGTGACGAGAACCGTGCGCAAATGCGGTTCTCGTGATAGCAAGTATGTGTGTCGAATGCTGTTGAATGTTTCGTACTCGGCGAGCAATTCTCGCACGACAATGGCCGTAAGTAGATATGCGGCAAAACAGTGTACCCACAATCGTGGGGATCCTCCCGATACATTGGCCATTGTGAATCTGAGAAAGTCGGTAAAGAATAGTGATCCCACATATCCCTTGAGATCTTGTGCATTGGCGTGTCCTCCTCCGGTGAAATTGAGTGGCAATAGTACACTAAAAGAAAAGACTGACATTTTGACAATGCACCGAAGTGCGAGTCTGTGGAATCGTAGAAAGATGAGAGCATCGTATCCAATGCGATGCACAATTTCGTCGTCCGAGAGAAAGAAGCAGACTTTGACCCACTTGAAGTATCCATCGACGGGTAGCGGCGGAGGCACCAATTTGGGGAGTCTGTGTCGTCTGGGACTGATAAAGAGTGGCGACGTCTTTTGATTGTGGTAGAAACACGAGAGGAAAATCAAAAAGAGACACGAGAGCAGCGAAAAGAGCATGAAAAGGGTCGCAAAGGACATGCTCGTTTCCTTGAAGGCATATACGTCCACCACGTAGTTCGGTAGAAATCCCAGGCGACGATGATGTTCATCCGAGTGTAGATTGTTGTTTGTGATCACGATCTCTTGGACATTTTTGTTTTTCTCTTCTTCCACTTGGTTTTTGTCAAAATCAGGATCTCCGGGTCCCAACAAAAACACAATCACTGGTTCCACGGTCCGCAGAAATAGACGTTTGCGAAAAGCCATAAAGTCAATCATCCACTGAGGAGCTTCTTGTTGTTTGGTTGGAGAAATTGTAGCAATACTAGTAGACATACTAGTAGAAATACTAGTAGAAGCATTGTCCAGGCTGGAGGACCATTCCAAACCTCCACTGATACTACTAGTACCATTCCACACACCACTCAGTAAGTGTTCTTCTTCACTACTACTACTAGTAGAGCTCGACTCCAAAGAGGAGACAGAGACGTTCCCGACAGCAGCGACATTCCCAATTAGTAGTAGAAGGATCCACAATGACATGCGCAGTGGACCCAACTGCGTTGTAGTTGACCTTGACTTGGCGCAAGTCCGCTTCATCCTGGCTGTCCTTCCTTGCTTCCGCTTGCTTCTGCTGTTTGGCCTCAGTTATAATGTTGTAGACTATCGAACAGTGGGAATGGTAAAGAGTGCGCACGCAACCAACGGAGTGGTCAATTGTGTCATGGTCGATCTGTTCTTTCCGACGAGAAGAGTGTGGAAGCAGGGCGATCCCTTCAGCATTGGCACCATCGAAACGTCTTTTTGAAATCCGGGTGGATTAGGGTTCAGGGCATGGAAATGCTATCTTCGTGACAAAGTCGTGATCACAAGCTGAAAGGTCCGTGGCAATGCGTTCGGTCCAACAACGCCTCGACCGCCACACACGCCCACAATTGTGGTCACCGAGAATTTGGAAGGAAAACGTCGTGCATGCATTTCACGATGGCAAGAACGACGCAATGGTATTGTCGCACGGGTGCTTGCTCAACGCCTCGATCCATGCATGGTCGTCGTGTTGTTCGAACAACGCTGTGAAAAAATATATGTTCGGACTAAAATGTCGAGGCGACGACGCCACTGTGCATGCTCACCTCTACTATGGATCTTGTTTGAATAACAGTTGCCGCCGTGCCTTTCGTGCAGGCAGCCACAACACTACGAACTTGAACAAAGCTATGAAACCATGTAACGAACGCTGCCAGTCTACGGCCTTGCACGGAGCAGGGCAAAACGTTGAAAGAAACGAGCGACATATCACCAAACTCAACTGGAGAAGCATCCAACAACGTTCCCAACCAAAATGACGAATACTACGCGTACCGCTGCCGTCCAACGAGAAAGCAGAATACGCTACGCCAATGTCGACGACGACGAGGAGTATCAACAAGAGGCGGAAGACGGACCGCAAAACCAGAGGCAAGGGCATGTCATGGTCTTGTTACCACTCACAAGGCGCCAAGATGATGGAAGCAGAGAACTCCTCGAGTTTCGAGTACATGTACAAATAGCAGCCTTTCTCGCCAGCAAGCATTTGGAGACGCGGGATGGAAGTGTCCTGCCACAGCTACCACGGCAACTGGATCGATGTAATTTCTCCATGACAACCACACATCACGACACTCAGTTCTCACCCGTGGAAGCAGCAAGAAGTGTACTCAAATCTGAGTCGTTGCAAGCCAATAGCAATCAAACAGCACCACGGCCACAACAGAGACCATTCGCTATTTTGGGTGCGGGACGTTCCGCAGTGTCACAAAGCGTCAACCACCTCGGATATGCCATGGACATTCCTCAAATCAGCTCCTCCAGTACAGCACAATCCCTCGATGAAGCACCCTTGTTTGCCAGAACCATTCCAACGGTTGGAGATGCTCATGCTAGTATCTACTATTTGTATTCACTGGGAGTTCGGCATGTAGGACTGCTATTTGTCTCGGATGAATGGGGGCGGTCCTTTGAACAAGATCTCAAGTTCTTTGCCTACCAGTATGACATCACTTTGACGACTGTTCCATACAGCAAGCAAATCAACCCAAAGGACACCGCCGACGTGTACCAAAATACAATGGAACAGCTCAAGCAATCACAACTCAAATACTTTATTTCCATACTGGATGCCTGGTCATGGAAACCTTTAGTAAGGAGCGCCTATCAGCATGGCCTCATGGGGAATCCCGACAATCTATGGATTTTCCCCTATGCTGTTGAATTGACCGGGGAGGACTTTTCCCTCGACAGATCTACAGAGATGGATATAGCATTGGCTCTACACGGGACAGGAGTGGTCAACTTAGGGGTAAAGCCATATCCGCCACTAGATCATGCCATGGCCAACTTTGCCAGTGATCTGGGTCTGCAGCAAGAGGTCTTGTCAAGACAAGCGGAACCAGGACTTCTGGAGAACTATACATTTGGGGAACAACCAGGGCGGTCTCTGTATCAATATCTTACATATGATGCCATGATTGCCCTCG
This sequence comes from Seminavis robusta, assembly GCA_903772945.1. Taxonomy (NCBI): domain Eukaryota; phylum Bacillariophyta; class Bacillariophyceae; order Naviculales; family Naviculaceae; genus Seminavis; species Seminavis robusta. The sequence goes on from CAICTM010000217.1 coordinate 28,944, forward strand.
GGATAGCTGCCTGTGAATCAACGGGGCTGTTTACAGGACAAGAGTTCTATCAGAACCTGCTGAAGGCGGACTTTCTCGGGGCCTCTGGTAGGGTCCAACTTGACAATGTGACAGGAACAAGACTAGGGGCCAACCTGGAGTATCCCATTGTGAACCTTGTTTTGTCAGACTTCCTTGATAACAACACAACGTCAGCATCCTCGTCCAAAGTTCTGTTCTCCCAAAAAACTGTGGCCACTGTGGAAGTGTCACCAATAGTGGACAAAGCGGCTCCATTAAACAGCAGCATAAACCTTTTGCATCATCGACCATTTATCTATCATGACAACTCCACCGCACCACCATGTCCCTTGCCACCACTCCAACAGAATCTCAATCTCATCCCACGTTGGGTAGTATGCTTTTGCTTGAGCCTCGGAGGGCTAGTCATGGTCATGTCGATTCTCTTTGCCATGTGGGTGTGGAACAATCGGGATAAATTCTCAGTCAGATCATCACAGCCACCCTTTCTGGTGCAGCTTTGCCTTGGAACTTTGCTCATGGCTGTTACGATTGTTCCGATGGGTTGGCAAGAGGGTTTGCCTGGCTTGGATGCTGCTTGTATGTCACTTCCTTGGACGTTCTGCATTGGCTTTGCACTAGCCGTTTCAGCCCTATGGAGTAAAGCTTCCAGAATCTTGAAATTGATTGGATTGGGGAGGGAGCTTCGGAGAATAACAGTGAAGCCAAAAGATGTGATACGGCCTACCATGCTGCTTTTGGGGGTGAATATTGTCCTCTTGACTGCATGGACTTTGTCTCCCTTTCACATACGTTGGCATCGCATAATAGTGGAGGGCAGTGTGGATGCATTTGATAGATTCACAGATTCCTATGGCATGTGCCGGCCAGACCACGGCCAATCGTATTTGTATCTGGCGGTTCCACTTGCCTTGGTGAACCTCGGAGCACTTGCAATGGCAACAATTCAATCCTATCAAGCACGCCATGCTCCTTGGGAGCTGTCCGAAGCAGGCTACTTGCATGTTTCCCTGATCAGTCTAAGTGAAACAGTTCTTTTGGGTGGTAAGTTCCATTTTGTGTTGTCGCATCCTTACAGTAATGGTAATGTGGAATCACAAATGTTGACCAACCCATGTGCTGCTTTGCCACTTGTTAACGATCGTGCCTGGACAGTCCCCACTATTTTTGTAGTACTGGAGAATCCCACAGCTCTCTACTTGGTGGCATCCATAATCGTTTGCATTGGCTGTCTGGCCTTACTATTGCCAGTATTTATTCCAAAGTATCGGCAGCGTCATGCCCGTGTCCCCCCAGGAACAAGCCTGATGATGAATGCGGCAACATCAAATAGGCCATCCCATCATATCTCGGGGACCACCATTGAAAGTGCCGGCATCTTTCACAGGTTTGGTAGTTGCCGGCCGGAGGGTGGGCAACGACGGCTGGTAAGAATTCTTGGTGACCGGTGCAAACAGAGATGTGCGTGCACTGGCGGTGGAAACAGTAAGGGGCAGGGATGGAACGATGAGATGGCAGTTTCAAAGATTGGGGAATCTTCTTGCTAGGTCCTGAAAAAACAATCCGATGCACAAGTATTTGATTCTTGCAAGCTAGCCATCCAAATATTCCGCTGATGCCTTGATCATATGTGGCAATCTGACCATGGTGACGCTGCTGGAACCGACCTTCCAAAGTTGACAATCTGGCCTTGGCCTTGGTCGGGGCGGCTCTTTTTCTCCTCATGCAGCCGCAACGACAGAGCCAATGAGTGAACGATTGTCAATGACAGCCACGGAAACGGCGTTGTATACATGGCTGTTTCGCGGCGGGTTGATGGACAGAATGGGCCACGCATGCATCGACAGAGCAGTCCTCGGGGCAACGTAGCTACTTTTGTGGGGGGCATGATCCAGCAACTGGCTGATTGGTTTCACCGTTCGAACTATACAGACTACTTCACGTATCGATCGTACAGTACAGTACGGTACAAGCTAGTGTTTTAAAATGCATACATTGTTTCATTTCATTCTTGTTGCCACTCCTCACATTGCTGTTTCCATGACTGATAGAGTCGAATGGACCGCAGCGCCAAATGTTCGACGAGCTGTAGGAACAAGAGGGCACAGACGCGACTCCCGTGCACATGTTTGGGTGCCACCCGTCCTCCCATGTCGTTCATACTGACATCTTGTTCTTCATCATTGTCGTCATCATCCTGCGATGATATCATCATCATGGTGGTCAAATCCAAATTGGATCGTCCAATCATTCCCTTGTCCAACTGTCCTCCGTAATCTTCGGCTGGCATTTCTCTGGGCGAATGGGCAACGACGGATGCCAATTCGAGAATGTGCTTTCGAACCTTGACGAGTTCGGCCTTGAGTTCGGTAAAGGCGGCTTCATTTTTTACATTGTCGTTGTCGTTATCGTGGTGATGTGTCGTCGTGGTTGTCAACATGATTCTTATCAAGGTTCCAATGCGCGCGAGTTGATTAATGTGTGTGGCACTAAAGTTGTGTTTTGGATCGTTTCGTACAATGCCATCGAGTAGTACGACAGTGTTTTGAATGCGTAGGGCTCTTGCGAGAATATTGTTGACATGGGTCCGATAGTGTTGCAATTCGAGGCTGCTGCTATTGTTATTGGAGGATGAGGAAGAGGAAGAAGACGAAAAGAATCGAAAGGGATCATATGTCAAGTTGTTGAGTTGTGTCTTGATGATTCGAAACTGGTTGATTGCAGATTCGTATTTGGCAAGTGCAACTTCGGCGTGATTTTCGTTGTTGTTTGCCGTGTTTGCCGTGTTGTTGTTGGTGTGGTCCTGTTGTTTCCAGAGTCGTGACTTATCGGAGAGTCGTTCTCGAATGGATTTCTGTAGATTGTGCGGATGATTTTGGACTCGACTAACATGAGGGGGTGATCCCACATAGGCAGTTTCCGAGAATGAATCGGCAGCATAGTGCAGTACGGCTTCGGCAGCTTCTCCCGCCCACTGAAGTTGCAATTTGATTTTGTGTTGAATGATGGTCTTTGTGGATCTTGGAAATATGGACACTGACAACCCCGCTCCAATGAAGCAGCCCACAATGACATTGGTGACTCTCCAGCGTGCCTTGCGCCATTTGGGTTCGGATTCCGAGTAGAATGGCAAAATGCTAATGTAGAAGGTCAACAGACTGAGGATGCAGGCGTAGTTGTACTTGGCGATAATTTTGGGGCCTCCCTTCTTGCCTTTGACTTGGAACTGCAGGGCTCCCCAACAAATCACAAACGTGTAGATGGAGATGCAAGCTATCAAAAAGGCAGATTGACCCACTGGGTTGGAATTATCCCTTGAATTCAGGTGCTGTTGAGAAGAGGTATCTTGCTGTTCATCCTCATACAGAATTTGATCGGTATCGTGTGTCTTGTAGAGTATGAGCAAGGACAGGAATCCGCAGGAAATACCCGAGAAAGCGCCAATGATGGTTCCATAAAGACGTTGCAGACTCTTTTCCACCACCGAAGCCGCATCCAAACTGGTAGGAAACCAACACACAAACAGTACCGTCACTACCACCCAAAATGCTTGCGGCATGAATTCGTCTCCTGGCGAACGCAGCAAGATGAAAAAGGATGCGATTGTGATGCAAAGCGTCATTCGAACGCCAAAGTACACTGCGTCACGGTCGATCCAATCCAGATCCATAATGTCAACCTTCTCCTTGTGCTTGTCATCTTGATCTTCATGGCTCTTATTGCCACTGCCATTGCCATTCAAGGGTTCTGTTCTAAGTGCTGCAGGTGGCAGCAGTGGAATGGTTTCACTCAAGTTATTGTGATGGGCGGCCATAACAGCATTGGCGTCGGAATGGACCATCTTCCCTGATCTCTTGGGTATTTAGTATCTCCGCTGCCGTCAAGAAATGAGAAGTCGAGCTTGGTCTTTGTTGTGTGTCACCCAGGCACAAAGGACGCTGCTTGTCGTCACATCCTCACCGACCACGTTATTGAGAAAGATCCAATCGAATCGACTGTCACTCAGTCGAGTCGAGTCAGATTCGAATCACAATCGATTGATCGGAGTTGCGGGAATACCTGTTTTACCTGTTCATCAGGCAGTTCCAACTGTTTTCTTTTGGAAGAATGACTGAAAAGAGAAGAATGACACAATCTGGAAGGATGACACAATCTGGAAGAAAGACACAATCTGGAAGGCTCTACGTAAAAACACGTAGCAATTAGTACCAGGAAAAGTAATCTGGAAGAATGACACAATATGGAAGAATGACACAAAATAGAAGCATGACTCAAAGTGGAAGATTAACACAATTTGCTGGTGACCCTCAAAAAGGAACTGCTCCAAGAGCGGTTCCCCGCAACTCCATCGATGATCGTTGAACTTCGCGGCGCCTCAGTGACAACGCAGCGAAGACACAAAGACGACAAAATGACAACACGACGACCAACCTCAATCCTTGCCCTTTGCTTGTCTGTGTGGATTGAATGGTATGTACAGTATACAAAAGTTGGACGCAAGAAGGGATTACGCAAGTGAGACGTGCACGTTGATGCAGCTATCCCGCATGTCCCTACAATCCAAGCAAAGCAAACGTACTGAGGCCTTGATCCAGGAAATTTAGCATAGCCAACGGGACATACAGGAAACACCAAAGAAAGCACAAGGTATCAACACTAGCTAGCTATAGTCTACATGGGATAAACAACGCACTGGTTTAGTGACTAATATTCTAAAGAGAAGCTGATTGGGTGTTTGTGAGTTCTGGTTCCACCCGCCATAGCAAGGCAAGTGGCTGTTGCTGTGCATCCAGGTCACTGCAGCAATATTTTCAGACAGTACTTTCACATCTGTTGGATAAGGAGGTCAAGGTGGAGTAGAGCAGTAGTCTCCTCCGCCATCTTCAAACTTGTTGATGTTCTTTGGTTGCTACCGTACCTCTACGAGTATCTAGCTACGCTCCAACATCACTTTCAATACTCTAGTAGACCCCGTTTGGTTCTCTAAACCCCTCGTATTGTTGCACGAACTGGCCAAATATGTGGTAGCCAATGCTGGGACTGCGTCGAGTCACTCAGTCTTCGGTCCACGGTGACAGGACTCCACTCAACTACACACCGACCGTGGTCTCCATTGTTCCAAGGAGAGGATGTCCTTTCAAGTTCGCTATTCATTTCTGCAGCTCCCTCGCTGATCTCACCAGTCTGGCTAGCCAGCTTGGCTGTTATGCTTAGCTTTACTCTATGTCTATACTCCTTTCGTCGAGCCCTCCTCGTCATCTATCTCTACCACAGACGCTGTTCCAAAGGCATCATCTACCCTTCATCTTAGTTAGGGCCGCTACTCACCATCGACCAAGATGCGAATATCTCCATTGACGGGATCGTTCGAGTTGATGCTAGCACTCGAATAGGGAGTGGTCTCCGCATTGCCCGTGATACGTCCAGGAACCGCCCAGTATCCACCCAATAGTTCGCCCGTCGGTCCATCAAAGAGAATAATGTGGGCACACTCGTGATCCGCTCCCGCAATACCACCACTCCCATGGAGCGTGTAGGAAACTGGCGTATCGGGACGACTCAAGAGAATCTCACTTCCCACCTTGGCGACGACGTAGCGATTGCCCGAGTCGTTGTGGATTTCACGGCTCACGTCGGCGCGATCGCATTCGTCCAAACTGTGACAGGGACCGCAATCGGAAATGTCTCCATATTCTTTACTGTCATTGGCATTGGCGGCATCGAGACCTGCCTGGAACATTGGATCCGTAGTACCACCTGGAGGATTGGGAACCACGCCCTGTCGCGCTAGCTGCTGTGATTCTCCTTCATTGCCCGCTGCGAAGGCAATCGGGGTCTTTTGTTCCATGCCAGCTGGCTCCACCTCATCGTCGACGCCATTAAAGAATCGGGCCAGAGCGGTTTTCCAGCCAAGCTGCCTATGGCCCGTGCTGCCAGCACGAAGGCCCCCCAGAGGTGCATTCTCGTGAACGGCGTGGGCGAGTTTGTTCAGCTGTGTTGTCCCGTCGGTACCGGTGGCATGTGAGGTAGATGCCATGACGAGGGCGAGCAAAGGTGCGGTGATTTGGATCTTCATGTTGGCCTTTTTGGTTTGCTTAACTACTAGTAATGGATTTACTTATGTTTGAAAGTTTCTTTGTAGGAGTGGATGGTGCTGGCGAGAGAGGTGCGGTGATTGTGCGTAGTTGTTTGGTGGCTTGTATTTGTTGTTTGGTTTTGTGTGTGTTGCTGTTTGGTTTTGTGAGCTTGGGATCGATGAAGCCGAAACATCCTCCGTCCTCCCTGACTTGCAAACTTCACCACCCTCAGTTCAGTTTTAACTTGACTGCATATATCATATATCGGAACATGCCAATCGACGTATCGGCGAACTTAACTCCATCATCAACGTTGTTTACCGGTATCCTGCTTGCATCAATTGCATGGTGCTCAGATCCGTGGTTGTCTCTCTTGTGGATGTTCCGATCGTGGGGCTTGACCGAGGAAGCTGCCTTTTCAACGGTCAAATCTGTAACGGTAGGTGGATAACCTTTACTGGTATTTCCAGCGCTTCATTTTAGAGATACAAATTCCCTTATCTGGTGATACATGGCTTGGTTTAGCTGAGGAGTGAAAAGATCCAACGCATGCCTAGTTCGTGGCAAACCAGTACCAGAGCTACGTGTGGCATACAGCGGTGTCTGTTTCCCGACACGATTGAATTCACTCCGTTTTACTCCGTTTTTCCTTTTTGTGGGATCATCATTTTCCCACTTTGATCGGTGTCAGAAGAAAAATAATAGTTGACCATGAAGATCCAAGGTACGGTATGCAGCCAAGGGCTCTCCGTTGACAAGAGATGATGTTGTGTCCATGTCGTCCTCGTGGAAAGGGATCATCGATTGGGTTGTTGGTGGCTCAGCTTGGCTGGGTTCAGTTCTTTTAAAAGAGGCAGGATCTAGCGATCTAGCCCATGGGTACATCGTAGCTTTGGGTCATTTGTGGTGTCTGAGCTCACGAGTCTTATCTAACGTTATCTTATCTGCTGTATTTTCTTTATCTGATTCAGGAGCTCTCTTGTTACTTTGTTCGTTTGCCCGTGGCGTGGGTGCCCAGCAGGAAGAAGGCACGAAATCCTTCAAGGTTCCTCTGCACAAGCGTCCCGATTCGGAACTGATTGCGGCTCATTTGAAGCGTGAACGAGATGCGCTCTTGTTGTTGAACCGCCTAGGCGAAAATTCTGCTGAAGAAGAAGACCGTCAATTGCGTGGAATTTCCTTGAAGCAGCAGCATTCCCTCCAAAAGGGAGAATCGGAATCCATCAAGGATTATGCCAATGCCCAATATTACGGTAGCATCACTTTGGGAACTCCTCCTCAATCCTTTGAAGTCATTTTTGATACTGGCAGTAGCAATCTATGGGTCCCCAAGGTGGGATGCACGCATTGTGGAAATCCAATTTTTGGACGCAAACACAAATACGATCATGCCGCTTCGAGTTCCTACAAGGAAGACAATGGAGACTTTGAAATCATGTACGGAAGTGGATCCGTCCGTGGATTCTTTTCACTCGATAGTGTCACGCTAGCGGATGATATTACTATTTCGGGACAACGTTTTGCCGAAGTTCAGGATGCCGGTGGATTGGGTTTTGCCTATGCCTTGGGCAAATTTGATGGTATCCTCGGACTGGGATTCACTTCCATTAGTATCGACAAGACTCCCACGGTATTTGAAAATGCCATTAACCAGAATCTACTCGATCAGCCCATCTTCTCCTTTTACTTGGGAGACAATGGTCCCGGCGAATTGACATTTGGAGCCTACGATCCCGACAAATTCACTGGTGATTTGACCTACGTCAAACTTCAAAGTGCCACCTACTGGCAGATTGCCTTGGATCAAGCTACTGCAGGATCCAGTTACTCGTCGGCCACCAACATGACGGCCATTGTCGATTCGGGAACTTCCTTGATTGCCGGTCCCAAAGCAGAAATTACCAAATTGGCCGCCGCCGTGGGAGCCAAACCCAATATCATGGGAGAATACACCATTGACTGCAAGACGTTGGATCAGGTGCCCGATATTACCTTCAAGATTGCTGGTAAGGACTACAGCATCAAGGGCAAGGATGCCGTCATTCAAGCCCAAGGAACTTGTCTCTTTGCGTTCATGGGAATCGACTTTCCTCCTCCTGGACCCCAATGGATTTTGGGCGATGTGTTCATGAGGCAATACTACACCGTCTTTAACTACGTCGACCAGACTATTGGATTTGCGGATGTCAAGAAATAGAAACACACAATCGCAACCAAACCAATCTATCAGCACGGATGCAAAAGAGAGAGCGAATGGATGGAAATAAATGCACGAAATGACGATGAGATTGCAATTCACTGGATGAAAGAATCGTAGGAACTTCACGAGGGAGTGGGCTTTTGTTGTTTGGTTGAACACTGAAATCCACTTTTGCACAATCTACATACAAAAACCAGGAGGAGATTGCTAGGCTAGCTAGCTAGGTGGGTGTAGCCAGATCCTCTTGACTTAATGATTAAAAAACCTTACTACGAATTGGAACTTCAACTTACCTTCTCCGATCGAGTTGACAACACTGGTATTTTGTTCGGCTGGTTAGCAGATCTCCATGTCTACTAGCAAGTTCGAGACCCCTTGAAATAAACACGGAAGAGTTCCGAGTGGCAAAGCAACCAGCACGACCGATGACGGAAGTCATGTTATTACTTCTCGCTAGTGGTATTTTAATACCTGGCTGAACCAAACGGAGCTGGCAAAACACGAGTAAGGCCCGGCTACTTGAGCTAGCGAATGATATCACGTCTGTCTCCGGCAGCACCTAATTATCAGTAGTTGCAGCCAACCTCTTTTGGCAGCTAGATCCTACCGGTAGTCCTTTTAATGCACAGCTACGGTAGCGGTAGTGACAAGCTGGTAGCCTGCAGAAAAGTTCGACGTTGCTCCTTCCTGAGGGTCCCTGTTACATCCACAATGATTCCACTCTTGACGATCTTCTCCTCTTCTTGTGATGAACTGATGTTTTCCTTGGCATCATGATCCCCATCATCCACAATCACGATGCCCGCTGGAGCTTCTGGAGGTAGACGAACAATCAACTTGGCGCCATTGTGAGCAATGTCCACTCGTCCTAGTTCCTTATCCACCAATACGGCTGTTCCCCTAACAGTTATGACAGTATTCCGCCTCTTCAAGAAGTCAGCACTGTGCAAGACGGCTTCTCGCGGCGTGTAGATGATAGCGCTATTAGGATTAGTAGAAGTGCTGTCTGCCATGGTCGATGAATGCGTGCTTTGCTTTTGCAAGTTGTGAGGAGAGGTCAAACCACATTGGATCCAAGACATTCAGTCGTTCATCATTGGATCTTTGCGTTGGGCGATCCTCACATCACTGAAGAGGAACTCAAATCCACATCCTACCATCCAGAGCACCCATTCATATCCTCTTCTTTCATCGGTTGTACTGTATGGCATAGCTAAGAACAAGGCTTTTAGCAACTGTCACGAACAACCTCTTAGTAACCTGGCAGTTCTGACGTGGGCTCGTCAGAATGGGTGTCCCTGGAATAAACGGAACTGTACGGTAAGTATGCTGCCAAAGGTAGGTGGGCATCCAAATTGGAGTTCTAAAGGCGGCCCTTGGCCTATGAGAATGGGTGCCCATGGCATCAACAAACATGACAGCTGAAGGTGAGCATCTGGAAGCTATAAAGTGGGCCCACAAAAACGGGTGCCTGTGGAAGTCTGTAGTACATGTAGCGGCATTTGCTGCCGCTGCCGGTGGGCATTGGAGGCCCTGGAGTGGGCACTGCACATTGGACGGACATGAACATGTAGGTATGCTGCCGGACGTGGGCACCTTCTAGAACGTTTTAAGAGGGCCCGTGCCTACCATATGGCCGCTACCGGTAGCTAGACATGGGCAACTACAAGTTTTGAAATGGGTTCGGGACCGCGGATGTAAGTCCATGGGATGCAATGACACGCGGAGAAGCTGCTCATGGTGGTTGCCCCCATGTACTAAAATGGATTCGATTCGGAGAATGGATCTAGAAAAGGCAAATATGGGTAAGATCTGCATTATTGTAGCTATATAATATTCGATGCTTCCTCACTCCACGAACATGTAGAAACCCTTTGGCAGCTTCAGATTCAGTTGACACCCAAAGCTCACAAGACACGGTCTCGACGCCAACGAGCAGTGGAGTGGCAGAAGATATATATGGTTGCCTCCTTGCGCTATCATATCAACATTTTAATAATATTCTACCTCAATGGCACCACGTCTCCATCAATATCGAGAAAGACGGCCGTATCTGGAACTCCAAACTTGTCGACAATCATTTCTGCCACATCGTATAGGTGATCTCCTTGAATGATGATTTCCTTGGCGGACTTGCCACTAGGCCCTGGTACTCCATCCTTGACACTGGAACTTCCGGCAAATCGTTTACTGAATGCCTTGCTGACATCCTTGAGTTTGACATCTTCTACCGTCTCCATTCCCATGATGACCGTCAAGATTCTGCGTTTGTTCTGGGCTCGTTTTTGCACAACGACACGAGGACCGCTTCCATCACCCTTCTTTTTCTTTTTGGCTCCGGCTCCACGTCGTTTTTTCTTGTCGGCTGCGGACAGAGTAACGTTGGCCATGTCCTCCTCCAATTCTTCCTCATCGTCCTCTTCTTCATCTTCACTGTCATCATAATAGGGATCATCTGGTTCTGGGCCGTACTGCATCGAATGAATGAATGAATGAGTATATAAATTGGTAAGGAAACCAAAGGACTAATAATGAATGAAGAGACCTTTGTCAGCTTACCTTTTTGGTGAGTGCCTGAAACAATTTATCTTCTTTGCCAGCATATTTTTCGAGCAATCCGGGTACATTGTCTAGCTTGTTTGGTTCGTACTGTTTGTAAAATTCCATCAATCGTTGCTCTGTGGTCCAAGGTGCCTCGGGTCGTTGCTTGACGGGTTTTTCGTCCTTGGCATCACCAGCAGAAGCAGCAGGAGTCCCTCGTTTCTCTGCCAATTCCTCAAAGAGGGCGGAATGGTGTTTCTTGAGCCACGGAAGGCAGTGCGTCTCGTAGTCAGGACCCCATTCGCAGTATTCTGGTGGCATGCCACAGGCACCGCAGTAGATCATCTCTTGACGTTCCAACATGATTGTTTCTCTTTGTTTGGTGCTTTAGCCAGTACAGGAGTCTATTTCAAGGAGTACTAACTAGTAGTAGTAGGGTTGCTGAGCCGGAAAGTGGAGTGCGCTGCTCACGGTCTCGCCATTGTGGTTGTCCCCAAAAATCGAATTGATGGCTGCAACAGAAGAGCCTTAACCCTACAAATACATCCTCATCATTCCACGCCGTGTTCCACGCCTAAGGTTGTTTTTAAGTCTTTCATTAGGGACTAAAGATGCGTCCTCTAAGTATCTTTACATTCGAGTCCTGAATCCAACACCACACAGACACCACATTCTCAGACGTCCAATGCATGGCACTGCACAAGGACCGAACAAAGGAAACATGGACCATACTCTGCTTCTGGCATTGTTTCTCTGCAGTGTCTTCTGTTTAGCGTCGAGGAGTAGTCATGATGGTTATCCCCGTCCCTCTGAATCTGGAGAACGGTTGTTGCAATGGCTGTTAGATCACGGTGGAATAGCCCATGCGACGGTGGTGGAAATTGGTCCAGGCCATCGCAAGTTGATGACGAATCGAGACTTGGCACAAGGAGTGGATGTGTTGTATGTTCCTTCGGAATTGAGTCTTCATCCTGCATCTCCTCATGTCGTGACCAATAAATTCATTCGAGACGCTCAGAGCTGTTGTCCGCAGCAGGTCACCGAGGAATGGATCATGCAGACCTTTCTCATGCTGCAGGCTTCTTCTACTGCTAGTGCTACTACCGGTAGAGGAACATCCCTGTTTGACCCCTACTTTGACTCTCTGCCAACACTGGAAGACTACCAACGACACTGTCACTGGTCGCAGCAGGAAATCGAGGAACTACAGATGCAACCCTATGAACCTGGCATGCCTCAGCCCCAACCAAACCGAATTCCGGAACCATCCGCCTGGTCTCCTGCGTTCTTGTGGGACAATGACTATGAATGGAATAAATGGACAACCATCACACAGCAAGTTCTCGACAAGTTCAAGTGGAATAGTACACCTGCAGCTCAAGCCTTTCTCAAACAACGATGGAATATACTACCCGCTACTAGTAACGAAACAGTATTCTTTGACGACCGGCTGCGCTTTGCGTGGGCCAACCTGGTACTCAGTTCCAGGGAATGGGTGGGACATCAGCTATGGCCGGTATTGGACATGGCCGATTCCAATCTGTTGGAGCAAGCTGCTTTTTCGGTGAACACCAATCCACAAACAGGAGGTCGAGTCCAAACCTTTGTGGCACTATCACAAGGCACTGAAGTCTTTACCGTTCCACAATCCACCACCAATCTAGCCTTTCTACAAAGAAGTTGTCATGCATTTCCCAACAATCCCAGTGAATTTGTCATGTTGGACATACAACTGCCAACTACTCTGGCAGAGAATCCACACTGGATTCCATTACTGCAATCCATTGTCACCGATACTCGACCGTACGAGCACCCACATTCCATGGATCACATGACACCTCGGAACGGACGAGTCACCATTTACCAATCACAATCACAACAACAACCACACGATAGTCATCTACAGCAACAACCCACTACTCTACGAGCCACTATTCGGCTCTTTCGTAATAGCGTCACAGCTCTGTTGAGTGTGGCACGGGCGGTCGTGTGGCTGCAAGACGATAAACAAAAGAATACGCGTTTGCTCTGGCAGGCGTCCTCCTTGGGCCGACAACGAGCCGTCCATCTCCAGATGGAACGACAAGCACTGGAACTGGCCGATCAATGGTTGCGTCGTCGTCGACAACAATTTCCAACGTCCTTGTCGTACGACCAAGATCTACTGGCCAACATGATACACGAGGCCGAGCCAAAACAGCACATGTCCCTCGAGAAATTGCGAGTGGCGCTCATCTTTCGCACGCAACAAAAGGACATTATCGAAGCCAATTGGAAATCGGTGCGGTCCATGACACGAACGTTGTACATGGAATACAACGATGACTACGGTCGTCGTACTCAGGATGAATTCTAGCCACGAGGTTGGATGGATGGATGGATTGTGTGATGATCGATAGGGCCCGATTGGTTTCGTTTGTGCGTGTGTTCGTAGCGTACGTACAAAGGCGACCACAACAACAACAACGACAAAAACGAACCATAGCTTTGACGGTGAAAACTCTGCTGAAAAATCGGCACGCTACGGTCCTGATCAAGCAGACCCATCATAGGTCGAAGCCCTCCACGTGCGTGAAGGCGCAGCGCTTTTCCATGTCATCATTCAGCTGGCCGCCCCTGATCGATCACGATCTGATGATGGGGGTGGCAGCTGTGGACGGAGAGCTTTTGTTCAGCTCGCCTCTTGAGATTGGAAATGAACCGATTTGAAGGCCACAACCTTTCACCAACATTTTCAGGCCGGTACCTGGGGAATAGTCAAGTGAATGCCACAAAGTCAACCAACTATAGTAGCGAATAGCCAACCGTTGAAGCAATTCTAGTGTTGGGGCTGCGCATTGTCAGGATTGCAGTGCTGGGGCCAGTGCTAAAGCCAACAGATCCAGTGCTTGGACCAACCAATGTAGGGGCCAACTCTTGAGTGAACTCCAGTGCTGCCTTGGTGCCAACCATTGTGGGGATCGCGAGGCTCGTGCCGGCTGGTTCACTTGGGGAGCTACGAAGCCCTATCGGGCTGCTCATGCTAACGTTCTGCTTAATGTTACTGGGAGCGACCATTTGTCTGAAAAGTGGCATACCCTGGAATTGGCTTGGTAACAATTGTAATGATTACGTTTACTAGGTATGTTACAGAGCATCCAATACACACGTGTCCACGGCAATACACCACCGCAACGCCCTCTTTCACGGCCATGGCATTGCCGTCTCCAAGCGGCATACTGGCGGCATCTTTCGATTTGTCCAACGCAGACACATGGAATCCGGGGAAGATCGAGTCCTTTGAGAGGGCGCCTCCGAATCCATTGTCTGTTTGTCTTATTGATCCCAAGACCGCTCTTTGGTTGCCCTCTGCAGTGGCGGCTGCCCTTCCCGCAACGGTGACGATCGAAATCTTGACGACGCCACCCGACACTTTTGAGTTTGACATTGGGGGCTCCATATGCATAGAGTATCGTTCCCCGAACCGCGGCCGAACGGGTACGGTCCTCGTTTCCCACACCGACGCACAAACCACCAGATCGCCCGTCAACTCCAGCATTGCCGGAGTTTCAATTCGCAGTGGCACTTGCTGCTGGAATCCTCGCAGCAAATGGAATTGGAGTAGTTTGTCTTGATACCCACCGGTGTCGGCTTGAGTGGCAGTCTCGCCATCCTTGATCAGGACGTGCATACCCCCTTGGCGGAATCAAATGAGTTCATTTGTATCATGGTCTTCCGGCTCTGGGCATCCATTCTCACAAGCCCAGCTTAGAATATGAAAGCGCTCATATATCACAGCAGCTGAGCTGGTTCTTGAATCCCATGGGCAGCCATGCTCACGGGCCCATTTCAGAACGTCAAGATGCCCACCCGCAGCTGCAGCTGAGCATGTTAAGCCATCCCAGGGGCATCCATTCATGCTGGCCCAACGTAGAACTTCCAAAAACCCACCTCCAGCAGCAGCTTGGCATGTTCTTGCATCCCATGGGCATCCATTCTGATGTGCCCACTTCAGAACTTCCAACCGTCCATATGCAGCTTCTAAGCATGTCCTTGCATCCCATGGGCATCCCTTGTCCCGGGCCCATTGTATAATGCCTAGTCGACCATTTCGCGCTGCAAGTGTGCATGTCATCGAGTTCCATGGACATCCATTCTCATGGGCCCATGTCAAAACAGCTAGATGCCCACCTCCAGCAGCAGCTGAACATGTCCCTTCATTCCATGGGCATCTGTGCTCATGCAACCATTTCAGAGTCCCCAAGTGGCCACCTGCAGCTGCAGAAGCACAAACTGAGGCATCCCATGGGCAACCATTCTCATGTGCCCATTTCAGAATACTGAGATGTCCACCCCCAGCAGCAGCAGAGCATGTATCAGCATCCCAATGGCATCCATTCTGCTGTGCCCACTTCACAATCTCAAGATGCCCACTATTTGCAGCTGATGTGCATGTCCTCTTATCCCATGGGCATCCTTTCTCTCTTGCCCACTTTAAGATTCCAAAGTGGCCAGCCTCAGCAGCACCTGAGCATGTGTTGGTATCCCAATAGCATCCATTCTCAATAGCCCACTTGAGAGTTTCAAAATGACCATATCTAGCTGCGTCTGCAGCAGCGTAGATATTCCATGAGCAGTTCTGCTCCCGTGCCCACTTGAGAACACGCAGATGCCCCCCTCCGGCAGCAGCTGTGCACGTCCATTCATTCACTGTACAGCCTTGCTCATGCAGCCATTGTAGCACCTCAAGTTGCCCACTCTCGGCAGCAGCTTCCGCAGTGTCCCCATTCCATTCATATCCCTTGTTGTGGGCCCATTCGAGAACCCTGAGACGCCCATGTCTGGCAATTTCCGCACAAACCCAATCTTTCCCCAGAGTCTTGTGTCTTGAGCTGTCTGAGTACCAGTACTCGGCACATGACACAGTCCGAAAAGCCATTCTGTAGAATGTGCACGGATCACTCCCCGCTTTCTTACAAAACTCTTTGTAGTGTTGATTGAATTGCTTGTTGACAGCTCCAACCAAAGCATAATGTCCCTTCCCCAGAAATGGAAATATGTTGTCCACCCACATATGTTGTTGACCCAGCAATATGCCAATGGGAGCGGAGTCCTCCTGTCTCATCATGGCGGGAGGTTGACGGGAGCACGATGACACGTTGCATTCACTGCGGGAGAAGATTCAATGATTCGATCTCTTGCGGACGAAGGGAAAAGAGCTCGATAATGGTCACTATTAATTTATGGAAGGAAAAAGCGAGGCAGTGGGGGTTGCTTGCAGGGCAGTGAGAAAAGTGTGAGGTGGGGAGGATGGGTTGACATGAGTATGTTGGAGATTCCTTGAATTCGACCACGGTTTGGGTCTTCAAATAAACATCTTTTCAAAACGCGTGCCAAGCTGTGCGCAAATTGCTCGGAAATTTGCAGTAGGTTTGTTTGGGTCGAGTCCCGACTTGGTCCCTAAAAATGGGTTATGCGATGTCATCAGTACGTACCAGGTACCAGGTACCGCACAACGCGGGTTCACATACGTCACAGAAGAACAGACACGGTTAAAAAAAAAAGAACTCACGGCGAAGGGAAAGATTGCAATCTTATTATTAATTAAAATAGCTTGCCCTTCAGTTTCTAGCCCGTTCCCCGTTCATTCTGATTATCCTGACGTACGTGTACCGTACCGGTATCACGGAGGCTGAGTGACGAGTGACAGTCGAATCGAATCGAATCGCCAGTCGCCCCCCAGGCCAGCTGGCTATTATTTCTTACTCCCGCCAGTACTGGTGCAGCTGTTTCAGACTAGCCCTACATTCTGCCTTAACAAAAAAACCAATAATATTATTATGGGCTATTGAACAGGATGCAGCACACCGCCACAATCCACAAACAAGATGCCTCTGGTGGCGCCAACCACGGAAATAAAACAGTAAAAGGGCTGTCAGTTGATTGGCAAATAACTAATACTTACTGCCAGGGGCTCCCAGAATGTATGCTTGCTTTAGATAGCTAGCTACCACTTGAGCAACTCTCCAGTGACAGGGCTCCAAAGCATCATTCTACCGGCCCCATCCGAAAATCCAGTCAGTTAGCATTTGCTAGCTACCAAGCAACCCTCCCAGCTAGTGACATGGCTCCCTAGCGGTTTTCCTAGCTCCTTCCCTGGCAGCCTCAGTCCTGGTCGTACCACCCATGTTGGCCTGAGCCCAGCTTGTTAGCCTCAGCTTCCCAGTATGACGAGTGGACTTGGATTGTTGGGTTACATCTGACCGGTACTCATACCTCGTAATTGTATAATCGTACCGGTACCAGTACCAGGTACCAGATACTGGCTTTTCCCCTTGTGTGGGAGGGTGCCCGTAAGAGTGATTAGTTGAAGGGGCTCCAGAGGGGAGAAGGAGGAGGGTTAAGCTAGCCTGGACAAAGGCATCTAGTTGCACATGTTTTGAGTTGTGGTACCCGTAAAAGTGATTACTAGTTGAAGGGGCTCCAGAGGGGAGAAGGAGGAGGGTTAAGCTAGTCTGGACAAAGGCATCTAGTTGCACATGTTTTGAGTTGTGGTACCCGTAAAAGTGTACTAGTTGAAGGGGCTCCAGAGGGGAGAAGGAGGAGGGTTAAGCTAGTCTGGACAAAGGCATCTAGTTGCACATGTTTTGAGTTGTGGTACCCGTAAAGTGATCTAGTTGAAGGGGCTCCGGAGGGGAGAAGGAGGAGGGTTAAGCTAGTCTGGACAAAGGCATCTAGTTGCACATGTTTTGAGTTGTGGTACCCGTAAAAGTGATTACTAGTTGAAGGGGCTCCAGAGGGGAGAAGGAGGAGGGTTAAGGACAAAGGCATCTAGTTGCACATGTTTTGAGTTGTGGTACCCGTAAAAGTCACCAGTCAAATGCACTTCAGAGGGGATTATGTACAGATACATTTTTGTACGTACCCTTTCGAAGTATCTTAAAACAAGGGGGGGTAGGAAAATTCGTTATCTTAAGGATGTCCCACGGGGTAAGGGCCAGTTTCAGTCGTGCTTCGCAAACAACACGAGAATAGCACGACAACAACAACAAAACCTCCATTTGGAGATGCTGCCTTCAACCAATTCTTGCTCGACACCAGTGGCGAGTTTACTCAGAGTGTTATAGTATGCCTTGTAGAGGAGGAGGAGCTCTATCAGGGTGACATAAAAGAAACATAAAATGTGTTGATCCATATACACAATCGGTGACTGAAGCTGGTATTCCGAAACCGGGGTTGTCGCGGTGACGCTGTTAACTTTGGTGATAAAGCCCTAGCACGCATTAGCCTCTTTTATGTTTCTTTTGGCATGCTCAGATGCAGTAAAGTGCACTGTACAAGATAGTATATTACATGTAATAGTCAAAACAAAGGTATTGTATGTCTATTTGGCGATGCAAGCTGGGAGCATTAGGATGATGGAGGTTTTGTTGTTGTTTTCGTGCTATTCTCGTGTTATTGCCTTTCTTAAAACCAAGGAACACAGTATCCCCCGTGGGACATCCTTAAAAATGGTTTGCTGCGATTCGTGCGCTGACGTCAGTCGTAGTTCATGTAGATTTTGTACCACACGGTAGGTACGGAGCGTGTGGTATGTGTGTCCTCGCGGTGTAGGATTTGTACCACACGCTACAGAGGTAGTATAGTACTGTATTTGCTATAGTAAACATGACAAATCGGTCGTACGACTGTAACCTTTAACCCTACCGGTAAAATGAAGCCTAACCTGTAACCCTATAGAATGAAGACGAAAAGTGAGTGAGGACACACCACCACGTCCAGCTACCTACTAGAGTACTAGCTAGTACCTGGTTCGGTACCGCCACCAAAACTAAAATTTGCAACAGGCCAACTCCGCAGTTGGCGACTTTGCAAGATGTCATATAGAGAATGAGCAAACAGGAACTGCAAGAACGCGCTCTCAAGGCTGGTGGCGTCAGCTATGAAGAATCCCTGCAAGCCACTCAAATGGTGCCGACCATGTTCGAACGAATGGGTCAAGTGGATGGCTGCCAAGAACTATCACGGCTGTTTTACAATCGAGTATTCGATGATTCCGATGCAGTATGGTTTCTCAACATTTTTTCCAGCAGCACCAAAGAAGAAGCCATTGAGAATCAGTATCTATTTTTTGCCCAAACCTTTGGAGGACCCGACCTGTACCGCCAGAAAAAGGGCAAATACACTCGATTAGTGGGACGACATGCAAATTATGGTATTGGCCATCGCGCGGCAGATCATTGGGTGAAGCACATGAAAGCTGCCATCGAAGAACATTCTCATCTCAAGGACGACCAACAAGCCAAGGATGCACTCTATCAATACTTCCAATACACGGCACATTACATTGTGGCTGCATCAGACTACATGAGACCTGATCAGGTACGTCCGTACATTCCGACGTTTAGATTGCTGACTGCCCTTGCCCTGGTCCAACTAAAAACTAAGCTTTGCCTATTCTATTTTCTTCAGCTAAGTGGTGGTACCGCGATTGATGCAGGCAGAATTTGGTAGAAAAGATTTAAACGCTTTGGTTGGGAGAGTTTGCATCGTCTTGGTCCATGTACCGGTATCCGGTCCTAAACTCGAACAAAAGAGAGAAAATATGCGGAAGTATCTGTAGAGTCGGAAGAGAAATGGATTGCATCGGGTTTGTGTGGTTCGTCCTACCTTGCAAGGCTTTCTTTACGGTGGTCTGACAGTGTCGTCTTTCCATGTTGTCTTCGGTTGAAACCAGCACTCAAGTAGGACTACTAGCAAGTACTGTCGGTCGTCAGTGTTTCCTGGGCTATCGAGCGAGCCCTGATACAGGTAGCGTACCATATCTTGCACTATCGATACCGGTGCACGAAATGCAGCTTCCCGCCGGACTCTCTCCAGCCTTATTGTTGTACCGTCTGCAACTGTGTGAAACCTTTCGAACTTCTTCCGCAACAGCGCTTTTTTCGGCAGATTCAGCCGGTAATGTCAGTCTGCTACGAAAAGAGCTGTGCGACCTCTGACAGACAGTCTGGGACTCGTCTCGTGATAGTCTTCTGTCAACACTTCTGTTGAGCTGCTGAGACTCCTACCGGTATGAGTCCAAAGACAGCTCTCCGTGAAGTCGAAGTGGTGCTCACTAGTACATGTAGAGTCACGGCGTCTGAAACATGCCTGGCTGCGGTGGTACACTACTAGCACTTTTACTAACTAGTACGGCACTGGTACAACTGCGAGGTATAACCAAATTAGCGGCAAAAAGACTGGTGCAAAAGATGGATCCTAGATCCCTCTGGGTTTGTTCAGCCAGTGTAGAAGCTACTAGTATTTGACTCCCATACTCAGCGTTCAGATAGCCGATCGAAAGCAGCATCTTCTCATGTGAGCCGGAGACGGTCTCGTTCGAAATACTTCTCAGAGTGGGACTCTATCTTCTCATTTGAATAGTTAGTTGACTTGATTGGTTCGTATCAACCGTACCACACAGCTAGTAGTAGGCCCCAAACCCAGTTCTTGACGGTGGACTGAAAAGTCTCCATCTTGGCCTTTCACGTCTGAGTTTTAAATGTTCAAAGCTACACTAGCTACCGGTACATGGAATGAAGAATGACAGCAGAAAAGCCAAAATTCCTTTTTGTTGCTTCGACAAGTTGCACGCAGTAAAAGCTGGCTACTACATGTATTGTATGGTCTTTGGGGCGGGCCAGGGTGGACCAACAGGGCCGGAGTAGCAAGAAAAAGGACAAATCGGGTGGACCGAAATGTGACCGAGTTGGTCACCGTCATTGAGGACATGCTGTTTGTTCTGTACATGTACATGTATGTAGCAAGTACAGTGTAGCAAGGTGCATGGCATCCATGTACATGTAGCATGTAGCTCTGGCATTATGGCGTTAGCGGGTTTCAAGTTCTTACAAAGCTCCCGCTGCTAATAGGAAAAATAAGTACTAAATACATACGTATGATTTATTTATTGTATGTTGCCTGTGGTTGAGACATGAGTTTGAAGTGGGAATTGAAGACTTGTGAAGAAGTTATGTCATAGATCTGCCATCGCTGTTCTGGTACCGGTACCGAAATCAGGTACAGTACAAGCTTGCTAGGTACGGTACGGGTGTACCGGTAGCTGCTACGATGTGTGAGCGACGAGCCGGTATACCGAGGAGCAGGTGTGCATGTTCTATTTGATGCTAAGTGGCTTTGGTAGAAAAGCACAGAAGGACCTACAAGTTTTGGCTAATGCCCTTGCAATGTCCATGCGACATTACGGGTTTCAAGTGTTTACTGAGGGACCTTGTGATCTTCACACACACAAAAACGAAGCACTTGGCATTTGTAGTTGTTGGTTATTGAGGTACTGTTGGTTGATCAAGTCCGAAAAGGTTGTGTTGGTTGAGCACACAATATTGTAACTTGCAAAAGCTTGTGGCAATACCAAGAAAGCATTCGAGTGTTTGATAGCATTGCGTCAGACACCATAGTTTTACTAAACAAAGCAACAACAAGACAAAGAAAAAAAGTAGTTGAAGCGAGCAACGATGAAGATCTTTGTTTGGTCGGTGGCAGCCACCGCGATTCTATTGCGCGTCCAAGAGACCGTGTTGGTGACGGCCGAGATCTTGAACGGCGTTGGAACGGTCGAGGAGGGATCACCAGTGATCTCAAAGGAGAACGAGGATGGATTCACCTGGGTTCGTGGCGACGTTCCTCAGTGGATGAATGATCTCGAGATGGAGGAGGACGAGAGTGACGACAAGGGTGCACGACGACTCCAAAGTGGATCCAAGACAGAGATGGGAGAGGATATCACCGAGTCTTCTTTTGTGGAGGCCATGGACAACCTTCGCGGCAACTTCTCTCATGCAATGAAGTACATTGAAGGAATCTTTGGAGTTAGCGATGAAGACGAAAGTGGAGAAGGCGAGACGAGTGCCTACCACGTAGATGAACGCCATCGACGTGCAGCTGAGGCCAAGGCTAAGGCAGGATTGGGCGAATATCGTCAGTATGCGGCTGACATCGCTATCGAGATTGCCAAGGACAACGTTAACTTTGAATTCGAGCACGTCTTTGTGCGCGATTGTGGTAAGAGGACTATGCACAGGTGTGTGTATGTTTCGCTTGGTCTCCAGATGTCTCATTCATTAGTATGAAACCTTCATGTACCTTGTGATACATGTAGAATGGGGACAGATTATCACGGGCGGAGACGGAGACTGGTCCGCCATTGTGAGGCGCATGATGGGCTTCCATTCTTCCTTGCTTGCATTCATTGATGCACTCAAGGATATCGAAGATAGATTCGTCCGCATTATTCCTGAGAGTCATCACGATGATGAAACCAAAGAACAGATTTTGAATGGTGAGACTGTGTGTGTGCATGGTTGCTTTGCGTTGAGATGTGTGTTAGTTGGATCTCTAGAGGGGGTCATTGAGTTTTAATATGCTTAGCCGGCTTATCATCGATCCAAAAAGATTCACATTTGAGCTCGCTTGGCCATGCAGAATCTTGTTCTCATATATGATATATAAGGGGGTTTAGAGTAGGGAAATTATCTACGGAAGCCAGCCGGGGCCAGGCTTAAGCAAAGAACAGTCGAAATTCAGGACTAGGTTCTGAGGGATCAGGGGCAAGAAATTGAGGACCATTACGGGGGCAAAGGTTTGGCTTTGCGGGATCCACGGAGACATAAATGGGTAGCTTTCACAAGGGCAATTGAGATACGGGTCTGCATGAAGAACATCATTTGAGAGTAGGAAAATTGAGTTTTGGAGGCAGTAGCAGAAGCAAGGCGTTGTAAGAGAGTCTGGCTTGGGGGCAAGCATCCATCCACTGAAACAACAAAGGGGTGGAAGGAGCGCGATTGGACTCGCCGCGTTTTATATTTGGAAATTTTGTCGCGTCTTGTTGGGTTAAAACTTTGACGGGATCTTTGTTGCGGTAAGAGGCACAGTCCAAATCAGTACACGTACGTCAATAATAGCTGTAGTACCTCGTTCAAACAAGCCGCGAATAGAAAGATCACCACGTAAGAGCTCGGGGGCTGGAGGGGGATTGAGAGGGGGGGAGGAAGGGGAGGTAAGGTAGAAATTGGGTGACCGGCAGGGATAGTAGGGGGGGGAACAGAGGAAGGGTGGTTCTGACTGGACGCTAGAGGAACCAAAGCATTCACATGCAATAGAACACAGTTCATTGCGGATTTCATTATGGCGACGGATGATTAAGCCGCCGCGTTTGCAACCAGAGCATGTGGAACGCAAGGGACCAGTACAGCCATCACAAAGTGCTGGAAGAGCTGGGGGGGTAAGACCGAACCGGAGAAAAAGAGCATCACGCCATTCTTGAGAGAGAGGTGAGTGCGTTTGGCAATATTGGGCATGATGCAAGCCAGGAGCCAGTGCAACGACTGCGATTGAGGCGGGACTGCTCAGCCGGAGTGAGAGTGGCTTGATGGGTCTCGAAAGCCGCTTGGTAGGCGTCGTGATGGCGTTTGGTGGCGCTGATACGACCTTCTGTGAGGGCTGTGCGATGGTCTTCAATTCTGAAGGGATGACGTGGGGGCTCAATGAAGGGGTGGCAGGGTCGTGGAGAGGGCTAGGGGGGATGGGAATTAAGGGCAAGGGGGCAAGAAGGGAGCGGGTAATTTCCGAAGTAATTTCGCGACTGGCAATGTAGCGGAGGGGGGCTTCCGTAATGGGGTTGGGGAGAGAAAGGCCGGCAAACTTGTTTGGGAGGGAAGTGAGAGCTCGGGGGGCAGTTCGCTTGAATGAAGGTTCCATAGAGCGGGGAGAAGCTCAAAATCCAGAGCATTTTCCAAGGGAAGCCAAGAGTCCGAGGGGACACGACAGACACGTTGCACAAATTGCCATTCCATTTGGAGAGACTTTTGGCAGGCAATATAAGCCGACTGGGGGTAGAACTGAGCCACTTCACAAAGAGATTGAATGCAGGCCGTCCAAGTTGTGATTTTGGAATCAACCCAGGAGGAAAGGCTTCAGGTTCGCCGATATGACACCGAGAAATCTGGCACCATTGGGACTTTGAGTTGAGAGCCGCGGGTACGCGTAAACTGAGTGGTGGCTGTGTGAAAATTGGCACTGTGAGTAATAATTTTGCATTTATTGCGCTGAACAAAGTAGCCGAATGGTTTGCCTAGCCGAATAAGAGGTCTAGAAGCAATTGTAAATCAGTAAATTTGCCGGCAGCATTGGCATCATCGGCATACCAGAGATGCAGAAGGTGAGGGAACTCATGGTGAAGCCGTTTAATGAGAGGAACTAAGGCTAAACCGTAGCAGTACATGCTAAAGGATCACCTTGCACGACTCCAACAGCGCTGAGGATAATGTGAGCTGTTCCAGCGGTGGAGTCGTGAAAAATAACAAGGGACCAATGTTTGTAACTGTTGAAGGTAAAGCGGGCGCCTTCGGGCCAAAGATGGCGAACTGTGTAAAGCATGGCAGTTCGATTCAATTCGTTGAAGGCATTAGAGGCATCTATAATAAGGAAGCCGAAATCAGAGTCGAGACTGTCAGATGAGCCAAGGTGATGATCCCAAACATGATTTGCCGTGTGGACGGCACCTTCAATGCCTGCTTTCAAACCAACGGAAAGCTGCAGCCGCAGCGGGGCCAGCAACAGCGAGGACACATTTGGCAATGTAGCGTCGTTCAATGTTACCAATACCTATGGGGCGTACACCGGGAAATTTATCGAGAGCCATGCCGCGATTGGCATTGAGAGCGCGGATGGCGGCCCAAGGAACCAAGTTGTTGGCTTGCCATTGAGCAAAGAGACCAAACGCAGCTCGAAGTTGGGTACTAGCTCGTCGATAGCGAAGGAGCCAATTTTTGAGAGTTGGACCATCGGTGCCGCCTAGGCCACAAGCACCGGATAGTTTGCCAGCAACCTGTTCAGTAATTTCAGGGGTAATTTGAAGATCTACAAAGGCTGGTGGGGGAGCATCGAATTTGGGAAGCTGGGCTAAATTAATGGGGGTTGGAGAGGGATGCTTGGATTTGAGAATGTCCAAGACAGACCGCATCGTTTCCCTTGCCGTCATCAGTGTGAGCTGTGGGGAGCAGCACGCCGAATTGTTCACGTGCAGTGATAAAGCGGACAGCTCGGCGCACCTCACCTTGAAGCATGAGATGCTGAAAGCGGCGGGCTCGTTGTTCTCGTGTGCTGGAGCCACGGCGATCGGAGAGGAAAGACTCCATGGCTTTGTGACATTCGGTAACAAGTGATTCATAAAGACCACTGTCCCATTGATCAAGACGCCGAGTCAGCAGTGGTTTGATGTCGCGGTTCCGGCGAACATGAGGGACCTTTTGAAGAATGACCATGGTAAAAATCAGGGGCTTTTCCCAGTTGTGACGTCGGTAGACGACACCTTCGATAAGATCAGCATAGGTTCCTCATGAGATTGCTCTCTTCTCAAAAATGGTACCAAGGCGAGCTCGTTGTGACGAAGCAGGTAAGATCATTTCCGATGTCATTTGAGGATGCATCGTCCCTTCGCGACATCAAAAAAAGGTTCATTACTAACCCAAGTCGGGTTGGTTTTTCGCATATCTCCATCACAGGTTCTCTCTTTGATTTGCTCCAAGCAAGGCGAGGCAGAGACAACTTGGGATGACATTTTTGGTCGAGTAAGTACTGGTACTGGTATCACCAGCCACGCGGTTCCAGTTGCATGTCACTGAAACTAGTTTGCTCAACAACTTCACTGTGATCTGCCGAACAGGAAAATCCCGCTACGATATCCGCGTGGAAGTACGTCTATGATGCAGAACATGTCATGGACAACCTCGAAGATTCAACGGGGAAGGTAAAGAAGTTTGCCAGGAGCTTTAGTTTCAAATGGGGAGAAAAGCTGGCCGTACCGATCGAAAAGTTTGCGGGCAAAGTTGAACAGAAGATCAAGGACCAGAGACTTGCCTTGGAGAAAAAGTGCAAGGGCGCAGGAGTCACAATGGAAAAGGCCGAGGAGATTGTGGACCTCATTTTGCTCATGCGAGAAAAGACCATTCCACTCATATACATACTTTCCAATCTTGCAAACGGAGTCTGCACGGCGGGTCAGGCAATGAATGACCTTAACAATGCTTTGGATCCACCAAAGGGAGGTAATGAGTTGCCCAGTGGTTTTAAAGCGGAGTTTTGCAAGCCAAATGTGGTGAGGGCTGCCTTTGATAAGTTCATGCCAACAGCCCAAAAAACATTGGACGACTTTGGTTTGATGATCAAGGCTTGCTACGATCTGGAGCAGACCATGACGAGACACATTGAAAGCCTACACCCCTACACAGATTGGTTTGTTGATATTGACTATTCCAACCTTGGCTTTCCTCTGTGTCGGTATGTATCAGATGAGACGATTGCACATGGATGTGCAAAGCGACTCAAGTCTCTCACTTCGTTCCCCATTTATAACACCACAGATATGTCCACTGGTCGACAGCCTACATCAAGGCCGACGATCGAGGAGGCCCAATTCGTCGCCAACTTTAACCAATGCTCGGGCAACAAGTTTCCAATCGTCATCAATGCCTGGTACCAATGGCAAGACTGTGCTGTTGATCTCACAGGTAGACAATGCGTAGATTGCTTCATTTGCCCATCAACCGGTTAGAATGATCTCACTGGGAATCTCAAATCTCTTGATCGCAGGTCAACTCCGATTCCCTTGTTCTATTGACGGGGATGAGGATAGAAGTACGTGCCAGAACAATTTTTACAAAATCAAGCAGTGCAGTGGTGCCAAACTTGCCAGTTTCAGTACCGAAATGACAGCAGAACCAGGACGGTTCCAAGCTAGCTATATCTGCGTTTCTCTAACAGAATGGGAGAACATGGACTTGCTTTCTACAACGACCCATGAAGCCAATCGGAATCGGGTTTTGGGTACATGTGAGCACTGTCATGGAGTAAACTGGCACCAGCATTCTTCCACTTCTTCCACATCGACGAAAGGCAAAATATCTTGTTGGGAATCGAGTTCTCCAGCAGGTATGGTCTGCTGTCTATCGTTCCACTTTGCAAGATCCACTCCATTCGTAGAAGACGCGGAAGACCCAATGGCAATGCATTTTGGCTTTCATGGCGGTTGTATCTGACAACGTTTGTTTTCTTCATCGTTGCCTGAACAGGAAGCTGCATTTGGGGCAAGCATCAGCTCTGGTACAGTTGGAATGGAGACATAAATCATCCAGAATGGTGGTGGAACGAAATCACTTCAGGTACCATTGGACCAGGTTGGTGGTACGTTTGTGTACTCGAGTATCAACAAGGGAATGCCCCTCTTGTATTTTCGTGGCAGCAACGCTCATCAGGCAATGTTTCTGTTCTATTGCAGCGATATCAAAGTGAACTCTGAGCAGTCGGGCTGGCTCTGGTCACCGGGACACGAGGAATATTGGGTAAGCTCGTTACATGATCAGCCACCATCTTGGTTTCTTGCTCTTTCCATCTAACGTATCTCCTGCAGAAATATTCCCACAAGTCGTGGTGGGATAATGATGAAATATATTCGTTTGAAATCCATGATTGGTGTGGGTAAGTGTTCTCATGAAGCATTTGACTGGATTCGTGCACACAGATCTGATGCGCTCAACTATCTTTCGCTCCCGACCTCTCGCAATGACGTAACCAAAGTCCCGGGACCGGTCAATACTCAATCGACGACACGCATCGCAGCAGTGGCTTTCCTGAATGCAACTTTGGAAGAAAAGTCTATATCGAGCACGTCGACGATAGCAAGACAGACCCCTGCTATCAATTCACTACGAAGGACGGTATCGACTTGGGAAAATTTCATGATGGGGGGTATACCTACACGAGGGAGTACTCATGGTACCAGAAGTTCCTAACGTACTGTGCCATGAAGGCCGAAACAAACCCATTGCAGGAGTTCAAGTATGCCTCTCCTGAAGCCCATGCCGAGTATGAAGCTGCCAGGACCGACGGATACAACCAATGGAAGGGGAAGAAAGCCACACTTGAGACCAGTTGCCGAGAGCAATGGCGAACATGCAAAGACAGTCCACACAAAAAATGTGATCTGTCGGATTGCTTGGTAAATGGAATGAGATGGGCATGTGTAGCGCCCCCGCCTGCAGACACAGAGTCCGTTGCCTACCTGTGGTCAACAACGAAACGTGATCAAAATACTCCAGCGAAGGGTTATCATTCTGGGAATCAGATGTTTTGCACTGCCCCTCGTGGAGTCGTTCTCCGACAGGTAAGGTAAGGGAAGTGTCTGTCCCATCATGTGAGCATGTAGCTCACTGATCGTTTTCCTGCATCCCAGGCTCACGTGGGCAAGGGTTTGGCACTCTTTGATGTACTGAAAGCTGCCAAGAAACTGCTGCCAGGGGACATCCTGACAAAAGCTCACCAGACGTCGCCACGGATCTCCTTTGATTCCTTGGTAAACAATCAGGTTTTGCCCTCCGCTGCTGTCCCAAGCGTTGAAGCAGTGAGACTCATTTGGACATGCGCGTGCCCGATTGGCCATGCACCCGACTTCACTAAAGCAAGGTACTCACGGGAGTACAGAGGCACCGTTTCAACTACAAGAAGCGGCAAAACGTGCTTAGATTGGGACACTCCTGGACTAAACGTAAACCCCACAAACAATCCTAAGGCGGGATTGGGTGAGTTTCATGACGGATGCGAAACCGCGTTGCTCTTCGAAGTCAAATGTTATCTGATGCCTTCCGTGTCTATCATTTCGTCATGCTTTGCGGCAGAGCGCAATTACTGCAGAAATCCCGACCTTGAGATGGGTGGTCCTTGGTGCTATGTGCCAGGTGCTTCCTGGGAGTACTGGTAAGCTGTCATGATGTGATCGAGCATGAAGAATCGTGGCAGTGATCAGCGATGTGCCACAACTCAACATTCTGGTCGACTTTTGGCGTTATTTGTAACCTTGTCTTTTCATTGAAAGTGATGTGAACTGGGACCCGCTTCAGCATTCATACCGCGGAACCGTCTCGAAGACAAGAAGTGGCAAGAGGTGCAGAAACTGGATGGACTCCATAGACCCAACTGTTGAAAAGTATCATCACTACTATTCTGATTTAGGTTTGGGCAACCACAACTACTGTAGGAACCATGACAAGGAACCTGGGGGTGCTTGGTGCTACAAAGAGGAAGGTGGTTGGGAGTATTGGTACGTTTCAGGAAGGCCGATTTCATCATGGATGTTGCCTCTATCTCTGCGTTCTCACATTTCACCGGAAGCGACGTGACGTACCCCGAATGTTCACGTTGCAAACCTGGCACCTTCAGAGGCCGCATGGATGAAGAATCATGTCTACTTTGCAAACCAGGTACTTATTCAAGGGACGGGGCAACGTCGTGCACAGCGTGTCCAAAGAATCACTATTCTCCTGCCGAAGGAATGGGACGGTGTCTTGTGTGCCCCCAAGGAAAGATTGGAAAGTTACCAGGACAAAAAAGCATCGATTCTTGTAAGCCTTGCAAGGCGCATGAAATTGCTGACACTCTTGCCGGGGAGTGCGTTCCATGCCCCCATAATACCTACCCAGACGGAGGGCGATGCAGGCCATGCCGTGCTGGCTATTACAGGCACCGAAATGAAGAATCACAATGCAAACCTGTCCCCGCAGGACATGAGGCAGTCATTCTTCCGCAAGGAGATAGTGGCAATGTTCAGCATGGCTACAGAGGTACCAAAAACGTAACCAAGAGTGGGTTGCCCTGCAAAGATTGGCGGGATCATCATTTCAACAACCCCAAGACGAGACCCTTTGACGGTAAGCGAAGCCTGAACGCATGTGTTCACCAGAAACCATGATTTTGCCTTCATTGACTGCCCTGCTCAATTGATTCCATCCTGCTTTTCTGCTTCTGCCCCCCTTCGTCGCTGATCAACCTGGCTACCCTTGTTAGGGCTAAGTAAGTGGGCGAGCTCAACAATGGAAGCGCCTTTTGTCAGCGTTGTCGTCTTGTTTCTGTGGTTGTTTCGTGGGTACTCACTGACTACTTCTTTTGATTGTGGCTCTCTGACTAATGTCTCGCTCTAATGCTCTCGAAACACGAAGGCGACGGTGCCTACTGTAGGAACCCCAGTGGCAACGAACCTCGTGAGTATGACCACCCCGCGTCTGGAAAAGCTGCGCCCTTCGCCACAACAGTGACGCTCACCACTCAATGCATCTGTTTGCAGGTGCTTGGTGCTACGTGAACCGTGCTCCACCGTTGCACTGGGAGGATTGCGCTGTGCGGTGGGCAGAGCCCCAAGGTATGTATAGGAACCCGTTCTTAACTGGAAAAGCAAGGGGTTTGTCTAACCCCGAAGGATACCCAAACGTCGTCGTGCTCGTGTACTTTCCAGGTACAATTAAAAAATGCAAAGCAGGGACCTACCGTCCAGCTGGCAGTGTCAGGTGCATTCCGGTTCCCACTGGCTTCTATCAAGATGAAGTCGGGCAAACTGTAGCAAAGCAATGTCCTTGCGAAAGACCCTGGACCAATCCCAAATGGACAGAGGGTGCATATTTAGAGTCTCAGTGCGAGCAAATTCCAACCAATTGCAAAGGAATTCCTGATGGATTGACTCTGATTGACCCGGACGGAGCTGGGTGCAACACTTGGCTCCCTGTCACTGTCCATTGCAAGAACGGAAAAACCTACCTTCCTGTCAGTCAGCATGCCTTGATCGAGAACTACTCAGAGGGTGGAGAGCGTCCTGATGCAGCCGAGCCTAAGAAAGGCAGTGGCGACGTCGCATACCCATGGTAAGCATTTCTGCACATACGCACAGCACCACACCATTATAAGGACGCCGTTCACAGATCCTTTTCCTGCATCTCCCAGGCCTGGTTGGAGGACTTCGTACGTTGCTTACGAGATGGATCAAGGCGCTTTGGAAACTGAAAAGAAGATGAAAATTGCGACCTCATGGGAATGGTATGGATGGATGGGAGCCAGAGTGGATCAAAACCCCTCATATGCAGCCTTTGCCGAGACAACCAGAATTAACAAGGAGATTCGGAAGGAGATGAAGCCCACGGCCAACTTTGAACGCTTTATGCCGCCAGGTAAAAACGATAACTGCTGCTCTTGCTTTCTTGTGATGCAGCATGCTGCTCACATTTCTGTTTCCTGTTCTCCCAGGGCAATGCAACCGGTGTGACTTTGACACGAGCGTGCTTGCCCGTTCGATCCTTGATCTTCGTGGAACGCGTAAGCATGCACATCTGTCTGTCAACTGACGAGTCGAACCCGGCTCACTATCCTCTGTTTGGTTTTCTTGATGCGTAGCGTTCAAATTGATCCCCGAAACCGTAACATGTGAGGACCATACCTGGCCGGTTGGTGGCTTCCCTGGCAATGGCTATTCATTCTTTCACAAGGACAAGGTAGGGCTGTAGCTCCAGAGCTGCATGCATCCGCAAGAGAAACACAACTGAACATGTTTTGTGCCTCGTCTAAATAGGCCCTCGAGATGAAGAATGGAGGACGCTGTGGTGCTTTGGAGGTTGCCAATGCGCTTGAAATACACTTTGACCCCCTATTCTTTGCTCGGATGAAGAACCCAGCTGCCGGCAACGGCAACATAGCAAGCAGCTTGATGGCTGACATGCAGGTAAGCAGTGCTGGGGATGTTTGCCGCGCGACCTTGATTGCCATCCTCACGAACTTTCCCCCAGCTGTTCGACGTAATGCAAATAAGCTGCAACGTTGCCAACGCAGTGTCATCGCATCATTGTTACGGTAGCGAGAACGTTTACCACGATAGCTCCGATGCCTGTGCATGTGCTCAGCACGCCGGGTTTGTTGACGTCTCCAAGTCTGGGGATCAGCACGTTGTCATGAGGATGCTTCCGTTGCAGAAGGATGGATACAAGGGAACCACGTCCAACGGCAAAACCAGCATGGATCGCTCGGGTCCCTATGGAGAAAGCGTTTCTTTCCAGAGCGCCGATCTCTCCTCTCGAGCATCTCAAGTTTGCGCTGCGGCTGTGGCCCAGGGCAGTTCTTGTGCTGCTTGATCATGATGCATGCATTCATGATGTCGCCACCGACTTCTCTTTTCGAGTTCACGTTTATCCCTCCCTCTCGCGACAACAAGACATTCAAACATTGGAGTCGAGAGCATGGAGGATATGTTCAGCATTGACCGGTTCGTCAGGCTGGCAAGGAAGGAGTCTACATATAATTTTAAGAGATACGTTACATACATACATGAACTTCGCGCGGCAAGTCGGGCTCCTTCAACGTGACAAAGGTATAGCTTTGACACGGTGTGGACGGTTGCCTCGTCGTATTTAGCAGAAACGAAGAACAGCCATTTGCAATAGCTCCCCAGTCGAGTCCAAGAGTCCACAAGTGCCACTCTTCATCAAGGGGGTTGAAAGTGTGCATCAACGCGGACGCTGAGAACACCAGTGTAAAGGAGAAGCCCGTCTGAGCAAGGAAACAATGCACGGAATCGATAATTGGAACAGAGAAAAGAAGCTGTCAATCCACCAAAACCAGAGCAGGAAGCAGGTGAGACCAGATGGCTACCACTTCATTCTTGTGCAACGAAAATCTGGTCTTGATGCATTCTGGCACGGTACCCAGTCTCCATGTATCTGGTGTGCAACCAAGCGGGAAGTTCATCTTGTCGGTAGTTCATGCCTGTTACTAGTAGCAAGCACCAAGCCAGGGCACAGCATACCGGTAGCCCTTCGATTTGATAAGGAGAATCCAATGTTAAAATGCGTGATGAATCCAGCCACGATGCTTTGTTAATAGGATACAGCAGACCATAAAATAAAATGATGTTGCTATATTAGTGTCCTTCATCATGAGACCCAGGGCAGCCATTGTCACGTAGCCACTGAATCACTTCGGTTTTGTTGCTTTTGTAGCTTCTTCTGGCAGCTGTACATGCCCGCTCATTCCATGGACAGCCATTTTCACGAGCCCACTTCAAAATTTCCAAATGACCATTATGAGTGGCAAAGGAACACACCCACGCATCCCATGGGCACCCATTTGAATGAGCCCATTTCAAAATATTCAAATGTCCACCTTCAGCAGACCTGGCACATGTCCCTTCATCCCACGGACAAGCGTTTGCATGCAACCACTCTAAAACTTCCAAATGCCCACCTTTTCCAGCCATCTCACATGCGTCTCTATCCCAAGGGCATCCATTTTCACGAGCCCACCTCAAAATATCCAAATGTCCACCTACAGCAGCACCCTCGCATGTATAATCATTCCATGGACACCCATTTGCACGAGCCGACTTCAGAATTTCCAAATGCCCACCTTTTGCAGCCGCCTCACATGTATCTTCATCTCAAGTCCCAAGGGCATCCATTTTCACGAGCCCACCTCAGCATATCCAAATGTCCATTTTTAGCAGCTTCACCACATGTCTTTTCATCCCATGGTACTAGTACTCTTTGTACAGCTGATTCATCTTTTTGTTGACAGCTCCTACAAAGGCATACTGACCAACACCAACAAGAGGTAGAACGACTTGGATCCAAATCTCATCATTGGCAAACAGAAGAGACTCGATAGGAGGAGACAGCTTCTGTTTCTTATTGCTATTGTTATTGTTGTTAGCATTGCTGCCATCAGGCAGCAGCATTCATGGTGTGTGCGGCTAAATACTGCAGTGGCTGCCGCTGCGGTTGTGGTTGTGGTGTTGTGATTTTGCTTTGGCCATGCAGCTGCAGCAGGCCAGAAAGCTGCGCAAACAAAATCCAAATAGCTATCCAAATCCTTCCTGCGCGGTCCTCGACAACTTTGGTTAGAAAAAGCAAATTCATTCGTTCATCCCTTAATGCTCCGAAGTGTTACAGTACCACTTTCTCTCGTTCGCATCCATCCATCCATCCATCCATCCGTCCATCCATCCAATGCAAATCCAGCAGCACAAACGATCGAGGGATCCTGAATGTGTTTTGGAACAATTGAAGATCCATGCATGAACAACGATGAGGCTTCTGTCTTGTCATTATTACAGCTTTAGTTGTTGCTATCAGTATCGGATAGAGTGTCTCTTCCTGGTGATCTTGTCACTGACTGGGTTGCCTGAATGTTCCACGTTTTCGCCATCCTTGGCTGGATCGTCTCGAGATCTCCATCACTTATATACCGGTAGTGCCACCATGGATACCGGTACTGACACAAGTGGCCATGCTGATGCTGACCCCCTGTTTACCGAGATTTCACCCACAGACTACTCTGGAGAGTTGCCGGATCGATTGGCGTATCCTCACTGGTACCAACCTCATCCCGTCGCCGTCTTTGCCGCCAATGAGCTCCGAGCAGAGCTGCAAGATCCAACATCGCATTGGAGCAAGCATGACTTTGGTTTGAACACAAACACAACAAATGCCTCATCCGACAAAAATGCAGTAGGGAAAATGTTTGGCGTGCTTGTTGTCGTGGTCGATGATGACAATGAAAGTGAGCATGGAAAGCTGGGGTATCTCAAGGCCTTTTCGGGGACACTACAGAACACGGATGACGGCACTCCCCCAGGATTTTGTCCCATGATCTACGATCGGTTTGACATCGAAAGCTTTTATAAACAGGGAGAAGAAGCATTGAACGCCATGAACCGACAAGTGGAAGAACTAGAACAATCGCCCGAACGAAGGGAACGCAAGAAACAGGCGGCTGCCCTCCAACAACAAGCACAACAACAACTGGAAGAAGCTAGACAACATGGAAAGTCGCAAAAACGAGCACGACAACGGCAACGCCAAAAACTCAAAAAGACATGCACACCCCAACAATACCAAGCTCACGAAGAACAGTTGTTGCAAGATGGAGCCAAGATTCAACTCTCCGAAAAAGCCCTCAAAACAATGTGGAAAGCAGAGCTCGAACAGGCACAACAATCTCTTCAGGAAATTGAAGATCGGATACAAGACTTGAAACAACGGCGCAAAAACACGTCCGCCCAGTTACAGAATCAACTCTTTGACCGCTACCAATTCCTCAATCGACACGGGGACACCCAATCAGTATTGGACATTTTTGCCAAAACGCCCTTGCTACGACCCCCGGGAGGAGCTGGCGATTGTGCGGCGCCCAAACTCTTTCAGTATGCCTACAAGAAAGGATATCGGCCCATTGCCTTGGCGGAATTCTGGTGGGGCAAGTCCCCAGCGCTCGAGATTCGAAAACACAACTTTTACTATCCTGCTTGTCGGGGCAAGTGTCAGCCCATTCTGGAGCACATGCTACAGGGATGCCATGTCGAGGATAATCCACTGGAACAGCCATCACACAACACCAACGAAAAAGACTTGGAAATATTGTACGAAGATGATGTCATGCTAGTCGTCAATAAACCGCCGGAAATGCTGTCCGTGCCGGGACGCCTCGTCCACGAGTCGGTATATTCCATCATCCAACAACGATATCCCAACGCCACGGGACCCTTACTCGTACACCGTCTCGACATGTCCACCAGTGGGATACTGGTCATTGCCAAGGACAAGGACACACATAAAAAGATTCAATCGCAGTTTATTGATCGATCCATCAAAAAGCGTTACACGGCCTTGTTGGAGGGAGAACTACTCGTCGACGACAATGATAACGACAACACACGCAAGGGAAAGATTGACCTTCCTCTGAGTCTCGACTACCTGAACCGGCCCATGCACAAGGTAGACTACAATAAAAAGACGGGGAAGCCTGCCGTCACGTTCTACGAGGTCCTCGACGTCCAAGACGGACGGACCCGTATCCACTTTTACCCCGTCACGGGAAGAACGCATCAACTTCGAGTGCATGCGGCTCATGCCTTGGGCCTCAACATGCCCATTGTGGGCGACGATATCTATGGACAAAGGGATGAACGGATGTGTCTTCATGCAGGCTTTTTGGAAATGACACACCCCACCACCGAAAAACGAATGACGCTGGAAGCAAAAGTTCCTTTTTAGCTAGCAATATACGTATGATAGAAAAGCTAACTAGCTATTGCCACCTAGGATCATGATCCACACATTGACACCTGCTCTCCACTCCCAACATATCCTTCCATGAATAATTAATATGCCCACAGCCATGCATGATGCATGGTGCATGGTGCCCGTCCTGCAGCCGGCCAGCTATCTAGCTAGCTACCGTAGCTAAGTTCGCTCCCATAACCATACCATGGATTTACTACCTACCTACCAGGAAACAGGTACCAGTACCGGTGGTGCTGAAAGCTACCCACACTTAGACTAATTCGGAGGTCGAGAACATCAACAAGGATTTTCAAGGAGCTAGAGTAGAGAGTTTGCACGGTACTTAACCGGTAGTGTCTAGCCAGCCTGCAGGATTATTCCACTGCATCGATGCCCACAGCGTGGACCATTCATTCGTTCTTCACCTAATTCTTCAGTGTTTTCAACAGAAAAGCTCTGCCACTCATTTTTTTGTTGAAGCCCGGCTGTGCGACCAGCACACCAGAACCAAATTTGCAACCGACGAGCCGACACAACCTTCCATTTGACCTTTTTGATCTTCTTCTTCAGTAGACTACTAGTACCGGTACAGCCATGGCATCCGGACCTACCAGCAAGCACTGCTTGGACATGACCAAGGACCACTTGGTGCAAGCGCTCCACGAGCATTTTGATAAGGACAAGGATGGCTTTTTGAATTTCAAAGAGATTGGTGCTCTTCAAGAAGCCACCAGTGGCGATGCCATGACGGAAAATCAGTACGTGATGGTCTGTCGAACGCTGCAATGCCAACCAGGCCAAGGCATCTCCTTGACTGCCCTGCGGCTGACATATGCCGCCGAAGGAACCAGCGCCGAAGAAGACTACACCAAAGTGTTTGGAAAATCTGCCAAGGAGGTCAAATCCAAGGAACAGCATACAGATGACATTTACGAAGTGGGAGACGGGGGAGTGGATATATCGTCATGAGTGAGCGTGGTCTGCCAACAAGATGTCTTACTACTAGTAGGAGCCATCATACTGAATCGAATCAAAGTGGAGGTAGCAGCACCTCTGAGAAAAGCTCCCTGCTTTGGGATCTCTGGTATACAATCAATAATCATGCAGCCAATTTCCTGGCCACTTCTGAGGCCTAGCCGAGGAAAAACTTCAGACTTGTAGCTCGTCTTTAGCTATTACGTTATCATGTATTAAGATGTGCACGTGTACCTACGCAAGAAGCTTGCGACAGGCTGATTGGGCCTATCTATCCAGCCCGTGTCCCCGCCCTGACTATTCTATTTCGCAGTATAGTTTCTTGGCGACCTTAATCGGCATACATGGTCGTCAAGATGGACCCCCAATGGATCCCCTCCCTCCACCATGCTACATGGTCAAAGTTGTCAAAATTATAGTATTCCGTACCACGGTCAATCTGACCTGCAATAATATTCGCTGCTGCGTCAAAGAGTTGATCCAAGGGAGCAAACGTGACTTTCCCACAAGCTTGATATCGATCTACTCCAATGACATCGGCAAATGTTTCCATGACGGGAATGCATCCAAAGGGTGCAAACTCGGACAATCGATGATACTCTCCTCCCGACACGTTGCTGTAGGAATGCCCCACGAGGCAAACCTTGGCTTGCTGGTAGGCGTTGGCCATGTACTGCTGTTCCGTTTTGGGATTGACTTTGGAAATGGTCACATTGGCTCCGGGACGTTGTTGTTGTGTGTAACGACGGGCGTGTTGTTGGAGGATTCTGCGACGGTTTGTCATGAGTCCAAAAAAGACAACATCGGTGGTTCTTTTTTGAAGTGGTTGGAGGGGATACTGCGCATACTTGATCAATCGACTGGGTTGTTGTGTCATGACGGGTAGGAGGACAACCGAATCTCCCCATCCCTTTTCTTGTTCGAGTTTGTAGTTGTGGTCGCTGAATTCGAGGGCAATGCAATGGGGAGAATCATGGCAACTGCCAAGATGATCCTTGAGGTACTGCTCGGACTGGATGTAAATGCGAGCTTGATGTTGGGTATTGGCACAGTTGTTGTGTTTGTTGTCTATGGGACACTTTGATTTGGTAAACATGGTTTCTACCAGAGTGACATTGGCATTGTAGTGATACACTCGTGTCAAGCCATAGCCTCGCAGCATGTCAATGATGGAATTTTGAATTTGGCCAAAGATGCGAGGTCCGAGATCAATGTAGAAATATTGGTTCTGGTGGAGGACGTGTTGCAGTTTTTGGTAGGATGGTGATCCCTTGGGACTGGAATGACGAATCATATCCAGAGCCACTTGATGCAACGAGTTTTCAGGCAGCGAGCAGTTAATGGAAGCAGAAGACAAACTAAGACTTGCAGCAGGCACGGAGTGTTCCATGGGATCAAGTTGTACGTGCTGCTCCAAGTAAGTTTCCAAGAGTCTGAACGTGGCCATGCAATACGATAGCATCACAAAACCATTGTAGAGGATTCCTCGTGGGTGCAGCATGGTCTTGTGTATGACGAGCGGGGGTATCTGGGTATCTCTACCTACCAACTATTTTGTGGAATCATGGCCTCTCCATAACGCCTTGGGATGGCGCTACATGTCCAGTACTGTACCATGGCGCTGCAGAGAGCACAAAGATCTAGAGTGACACTCGATCACTGGAAAGCAAAAAAGAATCCAATCCAAAGTCAAGGAAACGTTTTGGCTCACTGGAGGAGGGTGGTTGCCAGCAAAAAATGAGGTGAGAAAAGCTTTTCCTCCTTTTGGGACGTCACTGGCATTTCTTTAAATCCATTCTTTCAGAGTGCTAAATTTACAAGTGACCTCTGTCTTTCACTGGTCAAATATTCTGGCATTCCTTTAAATCTATTCTATTCCTTACAGGTGACATTATTCCTCACTGGTACGTGAATGACTGTAAGCCTTTCCCACTGCTGACCAATAATTAAAGCAGTCTAAGATCCACGACTTCATAGTCGCGTAAAACTTGGAGTACCAGCAAGTTCATGGTCACACTATGTGGCTAGAAACTAACTAGTACCGGTACCAGCGCACAGTATGACGCGCTGACACGCGTCTACTGAGAATTGCAGCGTTCGCTTTATCTAGCGTGAATGTCACTGGTAATGCATTTATCTACAGTGATTCCTATAGTAAACCATCAGAAATTCGACAAGGATATCCTCATAAACCTTTGCTCGCTAGATCATCCATCCATCGTCGATCTAGTATCTGAGCCAGCTAGATAGTCAGCCAGTCAGTCAGTGAGTAACCAACGCCCCACAGAAGAAGAAGAACAGAAATGAATGCTCGATGCAGGCACCGGTTTGTCTCGCTTTTGTCGAGCACTGCATCAGTACCGGTAGACCATAATCTTGAAAAGATGGTTCCTCCAACTCCTCCTCCTCATCACCAAGTTCGAAGAAAGCGCTCTCGTCAAGCCTTTGGGGTTCCACAGCAAGTGGTGGCGGGGATCATTCTGTTGCTCTGGTTGGGAGTATTGTTGGTGGGAGTGGCGGTCTGTCACAGGTATGATACTACTAGTGCTGCTACTAGTACCGATGCCATGACCTTTTCAGCTACGGCCAACCGAAGAAACTTGCGAGAAGTGACTTCAGCTGTCACTGCGCTTGTCGTATCCGACAGCCAACCACCAGTACCAGTACCAGTACCAGAGAAGAAACCTGCCCTGGCGTTGGACGAGATTGTAGAGTACTTGGAGGGATGGATCACTCAACTGCACAAGCAACTGTTGGACATTCCACGCCCTGCCGCTGTGGAAAGTGTTTGGGAAGCCTTTCACAACTTGACAGAGCAAACTCTGTACCCATGGGACCAAGAGTACCTCACTCGCATGCCGACCAGGAGAACCGATGGGAGCATCTTTCTCAGTGTCATTTCGTATCGAGACGAGCACTGTACCAACACACTGGAACAGGCATATGCGCAAGCACAGGACCCCGACAACTTGTTTGTCGGATTGGTCCAACAAAACTGTTACAAGGACTGCCGCACCGGACTCCAGGAAGACGGGTTGTACCACAAGACGGATCCAGATCCAGACTGCTATGAAACATTCTGTCAAACCGACGTGGGGGCACCCCACTGTCAAGCCGGACGCGTGCGAGTGCTTCGCATGGAAGAGCCAGAAAGCCTCGGGCCCTACATGGCACGATACCTAGCTTCCAAAATATGGTATGGAGAAGAGTACTACATTCAAATCGATTCACACATGACCTTTGCACAAAGCTGGGATGCCATCTCCATCTCCTCACTCCAAAAGGCTCCCTCCAACAAACCGGTAAGTCGTGGTGTCCCCTATTACATATACATCATGAAGTGATGCCGTACTGTACCTCACAACCATCCAACCCTCTTTCTCGTTGTTCTGTGACAGGTCATCAGCCACTATCCTCCATCACACAAGTTCGACCTCAAGACTTTTGAAAGATTACCCGCTTCAAGGATTTGCGGGCCTATCTTCACGCCCAACACGATCCGCCTCGAAGGAAGCCAGGTACGTCACATACATCCTGCGACGTTGCAATCTCTCGTCATTCCGTATTCTCACAATCTTCCTGCCTCCTTCGATGTATATATTCAGATTTGGGATATCTGGAAGTTGGACACGCCTCGCTTTGCTCCCGTTCTCGGGGCTGGATATGTTGTGGCACAGTCTTCGATTCTCAAGGAGGTACCCTATGATCCGTTTCTGCCATGGGTATTCATGGGAGAGGAAATCATTCTGTCCGCACGGCTGTGGACAGCGGGATATGACTTTTTCTCACCGGCACAAGCCGTACTGGGACACATTTACAATCGAGAGCACACACCCAAGTTTTGGGAATCGGTGCATCGAGCTTTCACGCCAGGATTGTACAATGAGATGCAGGTGAGTTAGTTACCGACCATACGTTCTGTCATGTCGAGAAAACAATCATGTGTCATTCTTCTGGACGGTAGCCTCAACAAGTGCTGCTCTTCTTCCTGAAAAACAGGAACTGGTTGGGGAACGGATCAAGCATCAGTTGGACTACCCCGAATACTCTCGGGACATGGTCGCGAGTAGTTCCATCTTGACTGCCAGCGACCAGTACGCCATGGGCACTACTGCTGATCGAACTCTGGACGACTACATGAAGATGATTGGCATGAATACCACCACCAAAGAAGTCACTCGAATGGAGTGGTGTGAACATGGACAACCACCACCCGGTTTTGAACAATACAAACATCTCTACGAACACAAAGGGCGAACGAGCGTGAGACGAAAGACACTGGCACAAAAAGTTGCTTCCGTGGCGTCCAAAGTACTTGTCGTGGTGCTGGGGCTGCTGTTGCTTCTACTTCCGTTAAGGAAACGCTGGCTCCGTCCTGGTCAAGACAACTGAAACCATCTCCACGTACATGTACTCCCGCGGCTACCAATGCCCTCAAAGATCCTCTCTATCACTACACCAACCTCCTCAGAAGTCGCGAGATAACTCCATGTGCGGCTGTACAAGGAGAGAATGTAGAGGACCAGTCGTACCCTCACTTAGTACCTTGTTGTAACGGGGAGAAAGCTTCAGGTACTTGCGGTGCAACAGCTCACGCTTCTTGGTCTTGCAGGTGCATCGCACTCAGCTGCCCACCCCTGACCGGGCGAGAGCAATGTTCTGGCAGCTGCAGGATACTATAGGTTGCTGTCGAGACTTCGACCACTAAAAAGATTGCATGGAGAAATGATGCCTCTCCGAGAATCGAGACGGATCGCGGTGTTGCGACATTCCTGGGGTGTTATCCTGGTTGAACAGCTGAGGTTGATGATCAACGAGCAAAATCAGGAAGGCTGAGATAGAGTTGTCATGTAATATTATCGATTACTTTTGAGTCTGTCATTCTTTAGTACTACCGGTATACTGTTTTTTTATCCTTTCTCTCGTCCTTTTTTGCTTGCTCGCCATCCCGCCTTCTGCTTTTGTTCCTCTTGATTGGCTCCTGAACCTCCCTCTACTGCGTCACAACTATC
The DNA here is from genome assembly GCA_903772945.1 of Seminavis robusta. NCBI lineage: Eukaryota > Bacillariophyta > Bacillariophyceae > Naviculales > Naviculaceae > Seminavis > Seminavis robusta. Next base: position 70,675 of record CAICTM010000217.1, read on the forward strand.
CTCCTGGCTCCATTCGTTCCTTCTTGGCTCATCCGTAGGCCGCAGCAGCAGATGCAATGCATCTCACTGCCACAACAGCCACAATGTTCAGAAGCATCTCGTCCAACAGTTGCCCTTGTGCATGCTGCTCTCTCCCCTGGTGGTACACCCCCCCCCCCCTCCCAAAGTTCCCTCTAACCATTTCATTACATACATGTACAAATCTTCGATGAGAAAGCATTCTCATGCTGTTCGGGAATTCAATTGGAACAGAAATAAATGAAAAAGACTTTTTCATTACAGCCACGTCGAAATCGGTCCCGTCGCGATTCTATTCTTTTATCCTCGACCGCACCCTTGCATTCCGCGTGGCTACAGGTAGCCTAGAAGCTAGCTTGCCAAAGAGCAATTGACCTCCCAATCCGACAGTGGTCTTTTGGTAAGCAATTAACCTCCGAGTGAGTCCGTCTGTCAGAGGTCTTTGGTAAGCTTGTTGGTGTCCTGGAATGGGCAAGAAAGGAAATAGATAGTAGGTGAGTGTGGCAATTGCTTGTGCAATGCTCTTCAAACTCCGAGTGGAGTCAGTGGGGGACCATCTGGTACGATGGCTAGTGGCTGGCGGGACCATATGGAACGATCTGGGAGTTTATTCAAAGAGTTGCAAATACATGTAGACCTACTATCGCCACATCCAAAGAATGATCATCCAAAGGTGGTATTCTCCTCTGGGACGGAACCAACTAGCTACTCTGAGAACTCTAGCTAGTACTGGTAGCTAGAGTAGCTATCTGGTCATTTATTCTCACATCCACAGACCAAACCACAAACCCGTTTGTCCAAGACCCAACAGGATGATTGTTCCTGTGATATCATGGTACTCTTGTAATGTACAATGTAGGTACTGCACTACATGTATTACTATTGCTCTACTAGTATTGCTTTGCTATGGTCACAGATATGTCATAGATGGCCCTTGAGTGACCGAAAAGTACTACTAGCTAGAAGGTCTACGTCTAAACCCTTTGCTGCACAGTACTGGCTACTGTACGAGTACCATCGAGCCAGCCTTATTAGAGGACATGAAGAAATCTTTCTCCTTCACCTTCACTTTAAACCATTCAAAGGCTCTAATAAAGAGAAGGTCAAATTTGGTTTTAAAGAGTGTTGCTTCGCATCTTCCCAAGAATGTGAACTTGAATGTGCTTCCCGAACGTGATGAGCCGAGTCGAGTCATTGAAGGAAGCAGCTGCAAAAGCACAGATTCGATTCGAACCGGCAAGTGACAGTCCAACAAGGTGGATCCCTCCTTCCTCCTTCACAATCAGTCCAAGTAATTCTTAGTGATCCCCACCCAAACAGAGCGACCATGACACGATCTCCCTTGGCAGCATCCCAGATGCACCACCACAACAATCAGAGCCATGATACGGAAGAGGAAGACGAGGCGAACTTTGATGACGAAGATTTGGAATCTCTGGTGCATTCCAACATTGACACGAGCGCACACCAGCAAGATGACGACAATGTGGTGGGAACCAAGAATCTGCAAAAGGAAGAACGTGAGACTTTGGCACGCCGAGAATCCCAAGCAGTCGGCTGCATCCGCATTGTCGTCTACTTGGTAGTCCTGATGGTTGCCATTTCCGTCTCTCTTGTGGTCTACTTTTATACCAAAAGTGACCAACAGCAAGATTTTGAAACACAGTTTGCTGCCTTCGCTGCCAAGGTGGCAGAATCCTTCTATGACTCGGTGGAACGCAAAATGGGAGCCATTGCTACCTTCTCCACGACCATCACATCCTATGCTGGTAAGTATCTCCTGCTGCGTCTGTCTGAGGGCTGCCATCGGATCGATCCTATAGTCTCGCCACTCACTCCTTGGTTCTTATCTTCTTCTGGTCTACGCATGTGAAGTCAACACTGGGGCCACCTTTCCCAATATTACTGTTCCAGATTTTGAGCTTCGAGGTGCTCATACCCGCATTCAGGCGGCAGGGGTCATTCTATACTTCTTCCCCTTGGTGCGGGACCAAGACAGGGCCGGTTGGGAGGAATATGCAGCCAACAACCGAATGTGGATCAGATCTGCATTCCTGAAAGAATCCAAGTGGAAGGGTGCCCAAGATGCCAAGTTTGGATTGGGGAAATTCGAACAAACTACTAGTACTACGCAAAGCAACCAACAAGAACAACAAGACAACAACAACAGAAACCGACGCTTGCAGGAGCAAGAACAGTTGGAGAATGCCACTGTGCCTCCAGAGTTGCAGTTGCAGCCATTGGAGATGGAAGGTGGCTACAGCTATCACATCTTTGAAACGGGACGCACGCCAAGCGCTATTGGATCGGGACCCTTTCTGCCCATCTGGCAGATATCGCCCGTCTTGCCAATCGTCAAATACCTGAACTATGACATGCTCAATCATACTGCTGTCCAAGACTCTTTGCATGCTGCCGTTGACAGTGAAAAGCTGGTCATGGGCCACGCCCATGATGTGCGGGATCCCTCTCACAAGGAGGACGCCTCCACTGCCTTGTACAATGCCTTTTTGCAGGTTGGACAGTATCGTCATGATGTCCAAAAGTACGAAGGAGACCCTGCAACCAACATTGTATACCCAGTCTTTACCAATTTCGGACCAAACAAAACCCTCGGAGGGGTCATCAACACTTCCTTGTACTGGCGACTAAACTTCTTGGCTATTCTGCCCGACACTGCCAAGGGGATCATGTGTGTGATCACCAACACCAGAGGACAAGTCTTCACCTACAGAGTTGATGGACCGAACGTGACGTTCCTTGGACCAGGGGACAGGCATGATCCCAAGTATGATTCCATGGTTGTGTCAGAAGACGTCACAGAAAAGCTCTTGACTCGTGCTAGTCCTGAAAACCAAGGATTTGATGCTGCAGAGCTGGACACGGAATACTGCCGATACTACCTCCATGTCTACCCTTCTGAGGACACAGAAGCAGAATATGTCAACAATGAGCCTGTTTTGTATACTGTCTTGGTGGCATCTGTGTTCCTTTTCACTTCTCTTGTATTCATTCTCTACGATTGGTTGGTTGCCCGGCGACAAAGGATTGTCATGGACCGGGCAGTCCAATCCTCTGCGATTGTGTCTAGTCTGTACCCCAAACAAGTGAGGGATCGCCTCTTCAAGGATGATAAAAGCCATGCTTCCAATAGTCATTCCGATGCCTGGAAAGCAGGCGAGGGGAAGGAAGCTGATGTAAATGGCCTACTAGAGTATGATGAGAAGAAATCCAAATCTCTCGATCGACCCATTGCCGACACCTATGAAGCGTGCACGGTTCTATTTGCGGATTTGGCTGGATTCACCAAGTTTTCTGCCTCTCGAAAACCAGAAGATGTCTTCTACCTTTTGGAAACCCTCTATCAGGCCTTCGACAAGATTGCCACGAGAAGGAAAGTCTTCAAAGTGGAAACGGTGAGTTTTTCTCGGCTCCCTTCTACTGCTAGTGCGATGCATTGATTCCATATTCCTGACCCTAGTTCCTGGCTTGTTTTTGGTGCAGATTGGTGATTGTTACGTAGCCTGTACCGGTCTTCCCGAGGCTCAACCCAATCATGCTGTTATCATGGTTAAGTTTGCGAGAGACTGCTATTCAAAGATGTCTTTTCTGCTGCCAATGTTAGCAGAGAAGTTGGGGCCTGAGGCTGCAACACTTTCGTTCCGAGTGGGTTTACACAGTGGTCCAGTGACAGGTGGCGTGCTTCGTGGCCAGAAATCGCGTTTCCAGCTTTTTGGCGATACAATCAATACTGCCTCCAGGATGGAGAGCCTTGGGATTGCTGGTAGGATTCACATGTCTCAGACAACAGCAGACGAATTAATTTCCAAGGGGTTTGGGAGATGGGTTGTGCCCAGGGAAGACAAAGTGCAAGCCAAAGGCAAGGGAGAAATGCAGACATACTTTGCAAACATCCTCGATAATGCGAGGAGTATGAAAAGTACAGATATGTCCGTGTTGTCTTCGAGTATGTCCATCAGGAACTTTCTGTCCGACGATCTCCCACGCATGGGAGGCATGGAGCAGAACCGCGACGGCAGCAACCTTAATGGGAACGGCAGCAGTGCTCCTACTGCGTACAGCTCTTCCCCAGCCGATGTTTTGCTTGGCGAGACGGACGATGCTGCGAAGAAGGCAATCGCTACTGAGATTGAGATATGATCAGCACGAGTTGATTGTGGAGCAAAGCAAGAACGCAGCGGGCACGTGGTCGGAAGTGTATGCCAGTGCACCATACATGTACTTGAAGTAACTTCTAATCAGGCACTCTATTTCCTGCGTGGAAAACGTCGGAGCAATTATAGAGAGGGCGTCAGTCTCTCTTGCCATCTCCCAGCAATTCGAAGCTGTGAAGATGCTTGACTTTTCGTACTCGCTTTCGTGAGTGAAGGCCTTGAATGAAAAGTTGCTGTATTCTTGAGTTTGCGTTTGTAAAGACCCTTATAAGAGGCAGGCGACAGAGAAAATCACGATCGCACTGCATTTCGCGGCGCCCACAGGAACGAGGGCCTCTCGAGAGGAGAGATGCTTTGTTGCTGACAGAGCGACGAATCAAAGAGGTTGCTTGTATACCCGTTGGCAAGAAGACAAGGCAAGATAAACTCCTGACGTGAGTTCAATTTTGTCCCGATACTTCGTTCTGTTGCAACCTCGCTACGTTTGGTACGTTTGTAGTCGACTGTGGCACACAAGAGGAAAGTGCTGCCCGTTTCGTGATCTCAGAAGCATCACCCCTCCGCTGATGTACCGGTATCGTACAGGAGCAACTGCTGTGTCGAAGGTCGGATGGGGCACATACAAGAAAACGTCGTCGATCCAACCAGGAGCAATCGCAGCCTCAAATTGACATCGTATTTACGCCATGGCTGGCCATGCAAAGACAGCCGACACCGTGCCAAATTGCTTTGCGATTGAATCATTCGTTACCCATGCTCACGTGTAAGGAGGAACCGGCTGATGCATGCTGGACTGAAAGCGCCACAAAAGGTCAAGACGTGTTCGTTGCCTGTTGAACCAAAGTCAAGCTTTGGGACGACCCGTACCGGTAGCTAGCTCTAGAGACACTCGTCCCTCCGTACCAAATGGAAAGGTCTTGTTCGAGTGGCATCGAGTTATCGGCTGTGCTACCTGTAGACGCGCACATCAATCTATAGCGCATTCACTGACTCTTTGAGAATCCTGGTCTATTGTGGTTTCGAGGATTCGATTCAACTCAAGGCGTGAAGGAAGACAAGTGCATGATAACCCATCGATGGATGTTGCGACTTGAGTCTCTGCAGCCCAAGACCTGCCGTCACGCCACTGGCACTTTCAGAACACAGGCAGCCTGCCCGTCCAAGATTTCCTCTGCGCCAAAGAATGGCCGGTGCACTGGTGTCCACATTTATTCCATCGAGTGGACCTGCTGTATTGGCCAACCAGCTAGCTACGGGTAGCTAGTTGCAACCTTCAGGCGCGTTGCAAAGATCCCGTACGCACTCAATGATCTAATACGCAAAATGTAATTCTGATTATCTCGATTACGTCCCTCTGCTAACTGCTAACCCTCAGATCTCAATATCCGTCTTCAACATCGCAGACGCATCATTGCTCGCTTCTGGACACGGAGCAAGAGGAGACTGGTTCCCTAGACGATTCTCAACGCATGAAGAATCTTGGCGTTGATCACTCTCATCTAATGTAGCGGATTCATTCGCCATAAAGGTGTCCACTGATACAGTTGTGTCAAAGCTCTTGGCAGCATCCTGCACACTCACAAAGTATGTCTGCATTTCCCCCTTGCCCTTGGCTTCCACTTTGTCTTCCCTGGGCACCACCCATCTTCCAAATCCCTTGCTGGTCAACTCATCAGCAGTGGCTTGAGAAATATGGATCCTGCCAGCAATCCCAAGGCTCTCCATCCTGGAGGCAGTATTGATGGTATCACCAAAAAGCTGGAAGCGGGACTTCTGACCACGAAGCACTCCACCTGTAACAGGTCCACTGTGGAGACCCACTCTGAAGGAAAGTGTTTCAGTATCAGGCCCCAACTTCTCTGCCAGGAGAGGCAACAGCTGGCTCATCTTTGAATAGCAGTCTCTTGCAAACTTAATCATGATAACAGCATGATTGGGTTGAGCCTCGGGAAGACCAGTACAGGCTACATAACAATCGCCGATCTGCACCAAAAACGAGAGAGAAAATGCAGTCAGAATTCTGTAATCAATCCAGGGCAAGAGCTCGAAAATCCCTGCGAAGCACTCACCGTTTCCACTTTGAAGACTTTCCTTCTCGTGGCAATCTTGTCGAAGGCCTGATAGAGCGTTTCCAAGAGATAGAAAACATCTTCTGGTTTTCGGGAGGCAGAGAACTTTGTGAACCCAGACAAATCAGCAAATAAAACAGTGCAAGCTTCATAGGAGTCAGCAATCGGGGTGTCTGATTTGATGGAATCATTCAAGGAGGCAAGTTTGTCAACTCTTGATTCTTTCTCAACAGAGCGCCTCCACTGATTGTCCTGCTTGGAAGTATCATTTCGTTCTTGTTCGAACATGCGATCTCTGACCTGCTTGGGGTACAGACTGGAGACAATGGCAGTTGATTGGACAGCCTTGTCCATGACAATCCTTTGCCGCCGTGCCACCAACCAATCATAGAGAATGAAGACTAAGGATGTGAACAGGAACACTCCAGCCACAATAAGGGTGAAGATGATGGGCTCGTTGTTCACATATTCATCTTCTGTGTCTTGGGAAGGGTAAACGGATAGCTTGTACCTGCAGTGTTCAGCATTAAGATCAGCTGCGTCAAACCCTTGATTCTCGGGACCAGCCCTTGCCTGCAGATGCTCAGTGACATCTTCTGACACAACCATGGAGTCATATCGGGGATCATGCCTGTCTCCGGGGCCCAGGAAGGTAACATGAGGGCCATCAATTCTATAGGTAAAGCTCTGATTCAGTGAGTTCTCCAACACAACGGTGATCCCCTTGGCAGTGTCTGGCAATATCTCATCAAAGTTCAACCTCCAGTATAAAGAAGTCATCAAGAGTCCACCAAGGGTGCGATTGGGACCAAAGGAGTCAAAGACAGGATAGAGAAGGTTGGTGGTGGGATCACCCTCAAACAGTTCTGCGTCATGACGATATTGGCCAGCCTCCAGGAAAGCATTGTAGAGACTCTCAGATTCATTCGTGTCATCATTTGGGTCCTTCAAGTCATGGGCTTGACTCATGACGATCTGATGACTGTCAACGGCAGCATCGAGAGAAGCTGCCACCGCTGAGTGGTTCGACATATCAAAGTTCATGAAATTTATAATGGGCAGAACAGGAGTCAGTTGCCATAATGGCAAGAAAGGTCCAGAATTAAGTGGCTGTGGGGTTCCACCAGAGCTCCCAAATACACGAACGTTGTAGCCATCTTCCAGTGTGACTTGTTCGAGTGCATTTGCATCTGTGCCGGTTTTTTGGAGCATCCTGCTGCCTCCATCTTCTTTCCCCTCACCACTGACTTGTTCAAAGGTCCCGAGTCCAAACTTGGCATCTTGTGCATTCTTCCATGCAATCTCTTTGCCAAAGGCCTCCATGACCCAGTGCCGGTTGGCAGCTGCATACTCTTCCCATCCGGCTCTGTTTTCATCCGTGACAAGAGGCAGGAAGTACAGGATGACACCAGCAGCCTGGATGCGGGCATTGGCTCCTTGAAGTTCATAGTGAGGAATAGTGACGTTGGGGAAGCTTGCTCCAGTGCTGACTGTAACAATGAAAGAGTGGAGGTTCAGTGTTCAGTCAGTGTGAGAGTATAGTCAAGGCGAAGAAGAGAGGTTGCTGACGCCAGAAAGTAGTGAGCTTACCTGCATAGGATGTAATCTGAGTGGACATGGAATGAATGGCTCCAATTTTGCGTTCCACCGAGTCATAGAAGGACTCTGTCACCTTCATGGCATAGGCGGCAAACCCCACTTCAAAGTCTTGCTGCTGGTCATTCTTGGTATAAAAGTAGATCAGGAGGGACACTGTGACGGCAACGAGAATCACAACAAGATAGACAACAATACGGATGATGCTGACTGCTTGGCTCTCCTTCTTGGCCAGAGTCTCACGTTCTTCTTTTTGCAGATTCTTGGTGCCAAAGTCAGTGACGTTCGTGCCGGCATTCGAGTAGGCGACGGATTCCACATCTTGGTTGTAGTCTTCATCGTCGTAGTCTTCTGGACCGTCAGCGTCGTTGAGGCAAGCCAGTTGAGAAGGGTTGGAAGCTGTCATGGTGGAAGTGTTTGAGGAGGAAGTCTTTGGGAGGTAAATGAAGCGATTGGTGCTGAGCTAAAATAAACTGGAGCGAACTTGCCTGAGGATATTTTTATGACTGCAAGATCGGTTCGATCGTTTTGGGCTTGACAGGCACAGATGTTTGGCTATTGGTTACTCCAGTAGGTCTACTCGAGTACTCGAGTATTTGGCTATTGACCGCTTTAGTACAGAAAGGCCAAACCATTGGTAGAGGAGGGAGAGACACCCCTGATCGGAAGTTCCATGTTGGTACTGTAAAGTGTAAAGAGGTGAGAGGAAGTTCTTTGGGACTCGACTCCCCAAGTCATTTTCAGTTTGGCAATTATTATGTACTCAAATGTATTTTAATAGCCCCCATCAGCTCCCCCATCACAAAATCCTTCTTTGAAACCGACCCCAATAGCTTGACCCCTTGCTTTTGGCTTGATATTGTGATGTATGTGCACTAGCTAGCTAGCTAGAACTTGCGCCTCCTGTGAGAGTCATTTTGCGCTGCATGTCTGATGGTAAAAAGTCGATGCACACAGTACAGAAAAGGCGTAAGATGGGGGCCTACTCAAAAAAACATTGAGCTCCAAAGCTCCAAAGAAAAGAAGGAGGCAGCTGGTTTCTGACCCAAGACACAAAGGCAATATGCATACCGGTAGCTCTCACAGTGGCATTATGAACAGACATGTGCCATTGGTGGAAAGTGACATTTTGAAGTACTACCTGGTAGCTAGTAGCTAGAGTAGGGAAGATCTTAGTTCGCTTCGGAATGTTTCGACACTCGGTAGCAAAGAGTGAAGGCCAACAGCACAGCTCGCAGGTCTTGATTGCTGTCCGATCGATGTGGTGTGAAAACGATTGGATTGATTGATAGATTCTTCATGGTTCATGGGGAGGAACCCAACCGAATCTTCCCCCAGCTGCCTGCTGAGCGCTTTCATGCTTCCCTCGCGAGGCATGGTCCAGCCAGAGTGCCGCTATGAAATTACTAGCTAGCTAGCTAGCTAGCTAAGCTAGCTAGCTAGCTAGCTAGCTAGCTAGTACTCCAGTGGCGAAAAGCTACGGAGTAGTGGCCAGATGGTGCTCCTAGCTAGCTAAGTGCAATCCTGCGCAGATACCATGTGCGGCCGGGTGTCGAGTGCTCTCGAGCTTTGATGGGGTCTCCAGTTCAGCCACTATACTCTAGAGTAGCACTATACTGTAACAACCATTGGGAAGCCGCAAACAACTCAGCCACTCTAGCCACTGAAGAAGTTGGCTGTACCGGTAGCGGGTCGGGAAAGCAACGAGGGCAAGGTAGGCAGCTCGCTACAGCAAGCAGTTTTTAAAAATTTATGTTCGATGAAAGCAGCCTGTGGCTCCAAGAAGAAAGCTTCTTCTTAGAATCTAGTACTACATACAGCAAAGTAATCCATCTGGACATGATCCACGCCGTGGGCGGCGAGTGCGTATAAAAGGATGGAACACACTGGAAGAGGACCTCACTCTCACCTTCCGCATGCTGTTCTGACATCCTCGTAAGAAGTTCGCTCGGCCCTTCTTCGAGTGACTACTGTACCAGTACTCTATGCAGTGCGTGAGACTAGCTACTAGTAGCTTGCCGGGCGTCAAAAGAACGAACGATTCGATTCGATTCTGGATTTCACTTCTAGACTAGACTATGTCAATCACAACAATTATTTGAGGTACGGTAGGTAGCAGCATCACTACATGTAATGGATTGTGCAGAATAATATTCGCAGCAACATCGCACTCGCAATCCAATCCAATGTTTCGATCTGTCCAAGCTCTACTGTGTCATCGATTCTATTCGATTCGAAGCCAAAGTGGCTTCATACTACCAGGTAGCTAGCTAGTGCATTATGGTACGGTACGGTACATGCTGAGAGATGCATTTCTCGGTTCCAGGAGGCAACATCATGGCGGCTGTCTTCAGCGGGACAAAGCGTACAGTACATAGTTTCTAAAAAGTAAGTTCAGTATCCACGATTGAGAGTAAGATTTCCAAGTCGCACACTGTCTCACCGATCAAACCCACCCCACCACACAATCCTCTTTCCCACTCTTTCTCAATCCTTCTATCTTTGGTGGTTTGATTAGATCTACAGAGTACAGTAGTCATACTATACTAGTCGTTATACAGAAGTATGTCTCCAGTGTATGGTCAAGTGGTGTGTGGTCCTCCTGGGAGTGGCAAGACAACGTACTGCAATGGTATGCAGCACTATCTAGAGATTTTGGGACGCAATGCGGCGGTGATCAATTTGGATCCAGCGAATGAGATGGGTCAGTTTGTGCCGTCTTCTAGTACTGCTGGTAATACTGCTACAGAAGAGGAAGATGACGAGGATACTAACGACACTGGCAACAGCCAACTTCCTTACTCTGCCATTTTCGATGTCTGCGAAGAAGTTGTGAATCTGTCGGCCGTGATGGAACAGACGGGATTGGGTCCGAATGGTGGATTGATGTTTTGCATGGAGTACTTGGAAGAACACGTCGAAGAAATCATTGGCATGTTGCAGCAGCGCATTCAAGAGTACAAGTCAACGACACCGACCTATCTGATCATTGACTTGCCAGGTCAAGTGGAACTCTACACGCATTCCACGTGTGTCCAACACATCCTGCAGCGACTCGTCAAGAGTTTGGATTTGCGCTTGACGGCTGTTCAACTGATTGACGCCCATTACTGTGCCGATCCACACAAATTCTTGTCGGCTGCCTTGCTGGGGACCACTACCATGATTCGACTCGAATTGCCCACTGTCAATGTCCTTTCCAAAGTCGATTTGTTGTCGCAATTTGACCAAGATGGAGATTTGCCCTTTGGACTCGAATTCTTTACCGAATGTCACGACTTGCAACGACTCGTGCCTTTTCTCGATGGCATGGGGACACTCGACACGGCCAACCAGTACGATGATCTAGATGAATTCGATTTTGCCGACGATCCCGATTATCAAAAAGCTCGACAGAAAACACGCACGTCCAAGTTTCGACAAAAACGAGACAAATTGCAGCGTGCTCTAGCGGATGTCGTGGAGGATTTTGGATTGCTCGGATTCTTACCACTCGATATTACCCATGCCGAATCGGTGGGACGTGTATTGGCCAAAATTGACAAGTGCAATGGATACGTATTTAGTACCAGTTCCGCCACTAATAATACCAAGGAAGATCTCTTCCAATGTGCCATTGCCAATGACGACAACGACGCACATCATTTAGCCGATATTCAGGAGCGGATACAGGAACAACGGGAGTGGTTGCAAGAACAAGATCAACTACGACAACAACTGAAACAGCAAGAAGAACTAGAACGAGAACAACAACAAAATGAATCACAACCGCCCAACTTTCCTCCTGCTGCCAAGGTGGCATATGTACACCCGAAAAAGAACCAAAAGAAGAGCTAGCTATACTAATAATATGCGGTTGGCACGGTCGACTGCGCAGGGAACTCACAACAAACACATAAAATATGCAGAACATTACGATTATCGGTACTTGTACAAGTGGTTTTTGTTTTTACTCGTACAGTACCTCTTACCGGTACATACTCGGTCGACGCAAAAACTCCACGGGGATACTTAGTTGGAAACAAAAATTGATAAAGCAATGCCATGCAGTGCAATGCAATGCAAATGCACACTACCTGTTGGCTGTTGTTCAATGCCATCTCCTCAGCCATCACATCGATTGATGGGCTGTTGGGAAATGACACGTCATTCGGTTTTTTGTAGCAAAACAAAAAACCCAGACCAAACTTCATGGTTGTTTGTGCATTTCATTCATTGCATTTACCGCTTTGCTCCTCACGCCGTACCGGCCGCTCCTGCTTGCGATGCCATGAATTCAATATCGTCTCGTGACAATGGTGGTTTCCTCTTTTTGTTCGTTGTTCCTTCTTCCTGATCTAATTTGGTTTTCAATTTCGTTGGAAAGTGACTACTACGCACGTTGGGATCAAATGGAGTTCCTTGACCGCTGCCGAGACGGACTCGTTTGTTGCTTTTGTTGCTTTGATTGCCACTGTCATTGTCGTTGGGTTGGCTCCTAGTGGTGGTTGTGGTAACAGTCACGGTGCAACCGTCCACATGGACCGTATCCACCGTTGTCTTGCTCGTTGTCGTCGTCGTCGTTGCTGCTGTTTGTTGTGTTTGTTGTTGAATTTGTTGGGCACTTTTTAGAATCCCTGCAATATTGACATGACTGCCAAAGACGTTGATGAATTCGTCTACGGATTCGTCCATGGCATCGAATTTGGGTACAAATCCAAAGGCTTGTGGTGCGTGTTGTCGTTGTTCAAAATAGGCCGTGACGGCTGTTTTGCAATGCTCCAAGGAGTAGTAATCTTTGGGATCGGTCGATAATTTGTTGAAAATGCCTCCCATGACGGGAATGTTGGCGTGTTGGAAATAGGTGGCATTGAGATTGAAACTATCAACGGCCGCTCCAACGCCGCTGCCCCCCACAATCAAGACTCCCATGGGATGTCGACTTCCACCCGAGTTAGTGGAGATAGGATAACTGCACGCCTTGCAGACGGATGCATTGTCCGTGCCACAAATACTTCCCACGGCGGGAAATCCTACTCCATCAACCAATACGACCTTCTTGTTGCGTGCAATATCATCGACGGCGGCGGCACACTGTTGGAGTAATGCTTGCGTGGAATCAGTTTCCCCCGCGAGAAAGGCGCGTGTGAATCCCTTGTAATAGACGAGTGGTCCCACGGCTCGTTGCGCAATGCCTTTGGTTTCACAAAAGGTTTGTACCAACTGTGTGGCTTCGCATTGTGTGGCCGGTTTGATATATGCCAATTGGGAGGGTTGGTAGTGAAAGGGAGCTTGGAGTAGACTTCCCAGCAATCCCAAACAGACACTGGATTTTCCCACGGACGATCGATCTCCTGCCACAAAGATGCGAATGGGTTGTTCTTGTTGTTGTTGGCTACTATTGGTTGGTACTGCTACTGCTACTGGATTGTGTGTTTGATTGTCCTCTTGTTGGATTCCTTGAATGGTTTCTTGAATGTTGGTTTGAAGAATGTTGGCCCATTTTTGTTGCACGTTTTCAGCCGCTTGTTTGTTTTGCTGCAGTTTCGGATTTCGTTGGAGTACGGAATACCACAGCAACTGGGAAGGAGGAATTTGAGTCAAGTATTTAACTCTGGCATGTTCTCGGTCCGGCGTATGAATGGCAACGGCCAAGACGGGCAACTGATCCGGTGGAATGGGTAAGTCTTGCAGAGAATGAGCTCCAGCGAACGAGTCATCTCCCACACAGCAAGCATACGTGTCATCCGATCGATCCACTTGCAGTGCTCCAATCACGTTCCAGTACTCATCACTACTTGTAGAAGTACTGGTATTACTGGAAGCACGGGAAAAAAGCCCCTCCAGCAGTGAAAAGCGGTCGACTTGACCGTGCTTGGGCAAACAGGCTTTGGTGTTCCAAGAGCCATGAACGTAGATGAGTGCCACCACCGTTGGATCTTCCTTTTGAGCTCCCACCAAGTGACGCAAGTCACAAATCTCTTCCATCGTAAACGAAGTGATCGAACGCCGAGGTCGACGAATCATCGCATCTGTAGGTTCGCCCTTCTTGCGTTTCTTATTTGAGCTAGTACTGGTAGAGCTAGAACTCGTACCAACAGCCATCTTGTCTTGCTAGCTAGCTAGAGTGCTTAGCTAGAGGAAGGGAAATGAAGGAGATTGCTATCTTGATGTGTGCTTTGGAAGCAATAGTCCTGTCCCGATCTTTTTGTGGTGTCAAAGGTGAATGAGAATGGCAGTTGACGTTCTTTATTAAACCAGCCGAGCGGTAATAGACCAGTCCCATCTCCATTGAAAAGCTTGAAGGCGTGGAGGCACGAGCCATGGCGCCAGCACCATACCGGTACCAGTACAACAAATGCAACAAACCTTCCTCTCTTTCAAGTTACACTTACTACCTGGTAGCTAGAGCCAGCTAGAATAGAATTTTTTTCAGGAAGCAACCAATGCAATGCAGCCAACTTGAAGAGAGATTTTTGCGCTTTGGCTGGATACGGTAGCTAGTACAGTACTAGAGAAACGAACTCACATGCATCATTTTTTAATAAAAATAAATAAATATTTGTATTACTGGTAAAATTAGAGACACAGCAAAAGCGAGCTTGCTTTAGCTCCAGGACTCTAGCTTTCTCAAGTCTGGCTTCTTCCAACGCGTCTACATCATCACAGATCTGGTTGTCTCCGCCAACATTGTCTGGTGCTCGCGTTCCAGTATCACTCATTGCTGGCGACGCCGGTGGTAGCTGGTACCTTTTTGCGAGCAACGACGTAGTAGCCTCGTTCGCCACTATTTCGTTGCTTCCATCCGTGGATAGTCTTTTCACCTTCGCAATTGTTAAAGATGATGTCAAAGTCAGCCAAGAAAAGATCAAAGAATCGTTGGGTCAATCGAATGGGATGGAATACATTCCTCCCCAATACCTTGTCGCCTGCCTCGGGATACGAAAAGTACCGATCATGAAAGATGAGGAGACCACCAGGTTTCAAACTTTTGTGAATTCCGTGCAAGAAATCTACCGCGTTTTGGACGTGTTCAATGACATTGGATACCATGACGGTGTCAAACTGAAGGTTCGTCGCCATGGCCGTTTCTTTGTGTTTGGTTGGTTGGTTGGTTGGTTTCGTTCCGCGAGCACAATACATACAAGAGACAGGAATGGATCAACTACAACAAGAAAGAAAAGCACAGTGATTCAGTAGAAAAAAACTCACCTCCCAGACTAGACTTGACAAAGACTGGGAAATCATGGAAATTGGAAGTATCAGGATGCTTGGAAAGTTTTCCAGTTTTGTACGCGCAGCTGGCAACACTTTCAATGTAAAAGTCCGCTCCCGGCTCCAACACTGTGTAGCTCTTGACCTTGACATCTGGTCGAAGACTCAACAATCCGCGGATCTGCGTCCATGGTCCGGTACCAAACTCCACGACATGACCGAGGTCTCGTGGGACGCACTTGTATTGGGCATATCCTTGAAAGTGATCGTTGTATCGATCATTGTTTCCGCGGGAAATCTTGGCCCATAGATTGTTTTCGGCTTCTTGTGCCTTTTTCCATAGCGCGTGTGGGACAATGGCCGACCCATAGGCCACATTGGAGTAGCACAGATAGGCACAGTAGCTCAAGCCTGTTCCCAACGAGGCGTGTTCTGCCAGTCCTTCGTGGCAAAACTCCACCCCACCGAGATTAGTGGCATTGACATTCAACGTGTTGACCTCATCACGCAGATTGGGACAATCGGCGGTATACCAGGGATTGGCAATGAGCATTTTGTCCTCACAAGTGGGCCCTTCGTATCCCGGATGGCACATGCAGGTGCCAAAGAAGCAGGTGGCATGATTGGAGCATCTACCATCGCATGTGTAGCAGTTGTTGGTTCCATTGTTTGTCAAAGAGGAGAGCGGAACGGGACCATTGGACACGCGGCACTGTCCTCCCGTTGGTTCGGTGCAGATGGGACGGGCAATGTTGGCTTGGCTGAATTGTGGAGGCGAGGGCTCGTAGATGAGATCCGTGAGCAAGAGACTGGTGGAGGATTTCAGACGAGTACCCAATGAAGCATCGAACGGACTTTTGATGGATCTGTAGGCAATCAGAGATAATCCAAGGAGAATCAGAGATACCATCCGCCATGTACTTCGCGCATCGGAAGCATTGGAGCCCCCGATGCCTCTTTTGGAACGTTGGATCGACTTGAGCATCTTTGATGGAAGAATAAGATGGTTTGGTTCTCTCGATCTCCTTCTTGATTGACTTCACCCGCGAGCATAAAGTAGGAGCAGGTGTGCGTCTAGAGGAATGTACCGCGGATCGGACTCGACTCGCACCTCTCAAGGAAGGTGGTGGTCTACTAGTACAGTACAGTCTACTCGTTCGCTCTTGTGCCGGTACCGGTACCGTCGTGCCGTCGTGTGGTTAGTTGAGTGCTTGATAAACAAGCCCGCAGAGCGGTAAACTGCCAGAGCAAACTTGAAGGCGGGAGCACAACATGCTAAAGAGGGAAAGCTTGATGTGGCGGTGGAGGCCTGGGCCATGGTGCGAGTACCATGGCAATGACAGGCAAAAGTAGCCGGGTTGATCACCCCGTACCTGGACTAAACACCGTCCAAATTGAGCCATGGATGCTGCTAAACAAACGAACTATGTATTGTACATCATGCATGAGAATTAGACTCCACTCATTAGATAAATAAGTACCTATTGTATTTTTATAAATTACTAGTAAATTTGAGACGCAAAAGCGTTCGCTCAACCCTTGCAGCGTCCGACAATTCGATTTTTTGACCCTTGTCTTTCTTCACCAGTTCCTCTGAACAATGCCACACCAGCATCCATGCCGTGAATTTTGTCCCACTCGAATGCAAATTGTTGAGCTCAATCCTCTTTCATTCCAACAATCAAAGCAGTGATATTAATAGCAATCAATCCAGCCTTCCTCCAGCTCGTCAATGTCATCCTCCAGCTCATTAGCCCTCTCTCCGAATTGAAGTAGCACCAAATCCGGGCTTGCTTCCTTGTCCGCGATGGCTCTAGCTTTCTCGCGTAGGGCCTCTTCCAACATCTTGAAGTTGCCACCGTTGGCAAGTGCTCCAAAATGGAGTCGAGATTTCTTGCGTCCGGCTTCTTCCGACGCGTTTTCCCCGTCACGGACCCAGACTTGGTGATGGCTTTGGATCATGCAGATTTAGATGAATGACTAGATAGAGTAAAAGATCAAAAGGTTATGAATAATGGTAATCAAGTAGACCATTAGGAACATAGCCTCTAGCTAGACCTTGCCACCTTGACTTCGGTTCCCGACAATTCACAAGCAGCCAAATTGAGGTTGCCAAAGTGAAACTTTCCACGGGATGTATCCGAAATCTTGGTTTTCCCTTTCTTGAAATTACCGCCAGTTGTGCTTCTTCAATGTTGGGTTCTTTGGTGGTTCTATCATCCTTCGTGAAAGCTCTGGCTGGCTGCCGAAACAAAAGCAAGCCCGTAGGGCTATGATATTTCATTGGGCAGCGCATACGCCAAATCAAAATAAATCGAAATAACTGCCGAATTCGGAAAGGTGACCTCCAAATCCACAGATACGGCGAACCGCAGGAAATGTTTATAGTAAAAAAGTGGAGCTGCGGTTCGCAGGATGAATGGATTTGGAATTCGCGTAGGGCCAATCAAAACGCTCGAGTAAGCCGAGCTCTCGGATTCGATTCCAGCCTGGCCTTTTCGAATAACAAAAGGATTCGATCCGATCGAGGCGAGCTATCACCGCTACTAGCTAGTAGCTACCAACAGACCGATCTCGACAACCAAGAAGGTTAACAAGCATCCTGAGGGTAGCCTACAAGTTAATACCATTGTATGCCTGTTAGCCTTCTTGTTTGTGGTGGTGGGTCTGTTGGTAGCTAGTAGCTTCGATCGAACGCTGCGCCCACCTTCCCAGACAGGGAATGAAGAGATTCTACAGAACGGAGAGTATGAGTTAACAGGGAGCCGACCATAAGGGAGACTGACGGACAGGATCCGGGAGAGCCACTCATCAAGGATGAGGTGGTGGACCGAAGTGTGGGTGCACAGGTGGTGTGCCATGTGGTGTTGATGACTAGCTAGAAGGACTACTAATCGGGCGGCTACAAATCAGGTTCACTTTTCTGAACCAAAGTTGCAGCCGCCCGACACCAATTTTCCTTTTTGACTGGGGTAATTAGTGTGAGCGTCCGCAACCTGAAAATGTATCTGCTGCCCGACAGTGACCGCCTCCCTCGCCAAACTTACTCTGAAGAAAAGTAAGCATGGACTTAGAGTTTGATGACGCAGCGGCGGGTCACACAGTTGACTTCCTTAGGGTCCGGTGTCGGAGATGGCGGCTTTTTGCACACCGGCCGAGTGGTGTGCAAGGAGATGTTTGGTCGAGCCCGATTCGTCATGAAAGGTACGTCTATGTTTGTTTCAGTGACGTGGTATCGAGTGTAACCGAGCCGGCACCGAGGAGCTACTCGGTCCAACCAGGTGTGGTACTCCTTTGAAGGGGTCTTAGACGCAATGACAAATACTTTGAAGAATCGCTAGTACCGCCTTGTCCCCCACGAAACGCCGCTCTTCAAGCCAAAGAGCGAGCTGAGGACGAAGCCGCGCTCCATAAGGACCCGCCGAACGCTCTCCCGGATCACGGTGGAAACCGTGAACATGGGATCGCCTGACGCCAAACGAGCTTTTTCGAGTGGAAGCACCAAGGGACGTGGAGGGTCGATCTCCTTCGAAGCCGAAGAAGCCCCCGCGCTCGCCGGGACCTTCTCGAGCGATACCGGCGGATCTTTCAGCACACCCATCCCGGTCACAGAAGATCCCGCCCGCAAGACACCCCCGAAGGCTCGCTGAACGAGGCAGAGAGAGCCCGAAGATCTCGGAGCTGGCCGCCCAGGAACGAGCTAAGGAGGAAGTCGCCCAAGAGGAAAAGCGGCTCGCGCAGCAAACTATGAGCAAGAACGAGCCCCTGAGATGGCCGTCCAGAAGCTCCTACTTGAACACGAGGCAGCCGGAGCCCAACGAGCGAAGGCCGCTGAGGCCGCCAAATACAACCAGGAAGCAGAGGTTCAGCACGGTTGAACAAGCCCTGGCCGCACAAGCTCGCAGGAAGGACTCCGAGATAGCACCCGGGGACAGGCGAGGTACGGTCCGCCGACACCAGCTTCTCCCCTGGAGTACCATCCAGTCCAACCAGCCGCTTTTTGTACGGGTATGTGAACGGGGTAAATGGAGCATACGGAGTGGTCAACGAGCAGCGCAAGATGCAGCCATTCGCAGCGATAGATTCTTGCCTGTGCCCGCAGAACGGCTGCCGAAGCCTGGGAGTGGGTGAGTGCCGAACTCGCCCATACAGCTGACAACGCCCCGGCCCCCGACGAGTCCGGCGATGGGAAGTCCCTGAGCCCGCAAATAGTCGAGTGGTACGCAACCCAGCCGGCCCACCACCATGCTCGCCGGAAA
>CAICTM010000218.1:0-89923 GCA_903772945.1 Seminavis robusta
TAATTCAAAGAATTTATTCCACATTGCAAGATGCTACAGACTGCCTCTTGAGCTCAAAAATAGAAGTTACCGTAATGACAGCAACGGTTCGGAGTCCTACGCAGTACATGTAAAATCGCCGGAAAACAGCCTTTCATCATCAAACTCCTATTCGTGTCAGTTCATGGTCTTCCGTGTGACCAAATGACAATCCACAGTACGACGATGAAAGACATGTTGCCAAGATGTTTCGATGTCAAGACACAGGAGTGTCCTTCAAGTGCAAGAGAAAATCGAAAAGGAAAAGATTGAGGTTCGCATTAAAGGAATCCAGTTTCCTATTGTTAGCAATTCAGACCACAGGACACAAGTTGCAGGATACACAGCATCGCAACTGTTGGTGTGGAACTGGCACTATGCAGATAATTGGGTTTACGTGTACTTTCAAGAGTAAGAGAAATGAAATGCCTCTTCTTGCGAAAACAACTGTCGCTCGATTTAACAAAGTACCAAATGCCAGACGAAATGGTGCATAAGCTGGAAACTTTCAGTCGATACATTCCCTTCGATACTATTTCCGCCGACAATTACGATTAAATGTTACAGTCCGAAGCATCATTCAATTAACCAATTCAAAATAACTTATACAAATTCGTACTCTGACGTGTTCCAACATTGTTCATCGGGTTTTGAACTTCAATGTACAGAAGTTGACTATTCCTCGTTCCTTTCCATGACCAGTTACTGGTACGTTAACGGTTCGGTGACGGTACCGTACGCGGTAGCGGTTCACGGTCGCGTTACCGTATGTGACGCACACACCTGTAAAGTTTAAAAACGGTTAAATACAAGTTTCGTACTTACAGATACACATGACCGTTGATTCTGCAACTGAAGTGCGGGTACACTATTTTACACAGTAAACGCGAGCGAATCGGTTTCGGAGTGCAACTGAGGGGGAAACCAAAAGGGGCATCGTCTCGAGGAGACGTAACAATAAGTAACCGTTTCCCGTTGACACTGCCAGGTCTACCGGTACCGGTAGGTATGGTTATAGCTGGTGGTCCAAGAGCGGAAGCCCATGATCTTGCAGAGGCTGCGAGATACAGTACCGGTACTACTGGAGGGTCTCTGTGCAAGCAAGATTTCGTGGGCCGGACGACTGCATGCTCAGGATATGGCTGCCTAAAGTTTGCTCTTGCCTGTCGCTATAACTTATGTGAGGCTGTGCTATTATCTGGCCATGTGCCGTCGGGCTTATGAGAATTTACCAGCAGGTTGTGTAGTCCTTTTATGGGATACGGTTGGTTGGCTAAGAAGGACTCATAGTAATATAGAACAGTGATGCGATGCGTAATAATGCTGTGAGATACAAAACATCCTGAATACTGGGTTCTGTTCGGTTCCACAGGGCAAACACAGTTTTGGGGCAACTTTATTCAGTCATAGTCTTTGAAGAAGACCCTTTCTCGTTCAAGGCGTTGTCGCTTCTGCTCTGGCAACTGCAAAAGGAATTCTTGGCCATCTTCCAAAGGAGGCACCTGTAATCCATTTGCCCTCAGGGCATCCTCCAAGGTAGCCACTCTTGCCTGACTATGAGCTATCTTCCTTTTGAAACCATCAATCTTAGTCTCAGGATTCTGTTGATTGATAGCATCAAGAGCAGCTTGTGCAAACTTGGCAGGATCCATTGCCTCAGGACTTAACAAGTACTGCAAGCATGCCGGCTGGTGGCGAAAAGCAGCCATTGCAACCACCCATTTTCGAAAATGATCATCACTGATATTGGTGGTTTTTGAAGGTCTCCCGAGCATTGCTTTAACTCGGTTGATACCAAGATGGCGAATAATCCTATTTTCGGTAGCTTCCTCAAGTTGGAAATCGGTACTCTCACTACCATCAGAAGGAAACGAGACGAGATAGACAAACTCTGCCAGCCTGATGTTGGCATGTTCCAGAATCGCGTTACAAACCAAATTCCACCGTTCTGAGTTGGTGGATTGAATTTGCATGATGCCAAGGTATTCCAAATTTGGAAGTTCCTGGATGGCCTTGGCAAGTGATTGGAAAATTGGAGTAGTATCAGATTCACGATCATCCTGCAAATCTTCAATGGTCAGTGACTTCAATCCTTTCAAGCTATCAGGGATATGAGTCAGTGCACTGGGAACGTCTTGAAAATGGCTATGTGCCAAGGTGAGACTCTTGAGTTGTTGAGGAAGATGCTGGACTAGAATTTTTCGAGGTTCATCGTGGACAAATCCATTAATGCGCACGCTGGTGATGTTGGGCAAGTTGTTATGGATGATGGTGCCCAATTGAAGGGCTATGGCTTCATTGAGCTCTGTATATTCAAAGCTATCCACGAGGAGAGAAGAAAAGCGGTGTCCAATGGATGGTAGCACTACCTGCAAGTCGGGGAAAGATAAGAAGGGATCATTGGAGCGGTCACCCAGAAAGCCAATGAAGCAACAACCAGGAGGGTCCTCCTTGACCTCAATCTCGTCTCCACCATCTATTTGATCCAGAATATCAGGTGGAACACCCAAAGCGAGCAATCGATCATCCATGTTCATCTTTCCTTCTTTGCTTCCAACTTCCAACTACTTCGTACATGTAGAGGATGGGACGATGGGGCACTGCTGTGCTGCAGTAATAGTATATTAGCTAGCTAGTACTGTACTAGTACCTGTATCGAAGTCGCCTGACGTCGCCTCGTGCTTTGTTTCAAAAGTTGGCGGGAGGAGAAAAGAACCCCCGGATGGTTGTTTGACAGCTCTGACAGCTTGGATCTTTTGGATCTTTCTTGTCGAATGGCCCAGTCGAACTTGAAGCGTCAAGCGTCAAAGGGACATGGAAGATGACGGACAGCAATACATGCAAAGCGACTGTGATAACAATTCACAAGGCATCAGAGGTGCCACTTCAACCCATCAATGGAAAGCCTACGCTTGTGTACTGGGATATAGTCGGGATTGTGCACCCTCTGCGAATGGCATTGGCCACGGCGAACGTGGAGTGGAACGATGTCCGAATGGTCTGTGGGCAGAGCAAAGACAGTCAAGCAAACAAGAAGGAATGGTTCCAAGCAAAGAAAGTCCTGCAGGAGAAGAAGATTTTGGAGTTTCCGAACCTTCCGTACTATCTGGATACAGACGTGCAGTTGGTGCAAACTGATGCTATTTTGCGTTATCTCGGCAACAAGTTCAATCTCATGGGAAATGGTACTGTCCAAGTGCACCGGGCAGATATGCTCATGGAAGAAGCACGAGACCTGGATTCCACAATTGTTCGACTTTCATACGAAGAAGGCGGTCCAGCCGTGGCCAAATGGCTCTGTAGCAGTGACTTGAGAGACAAGCTCCAAGTTTGGGACGAACTGATTCGGGCTAGCGGAGCCTTCGTGACGGGATCAACAATCACAGTAGTGGATTTCAAGCTCTACACATTCCTCTACAAATTCCAGGTTGCTCAGGCTTCCCTGATGATATCCGATTGCCAAGTGCCAGCCTTGCCTTTTTGGGTTCCTGCGTATCTCGACCTTGTGCAAAAGGCAACACCACAACTGGAGGCATACCTAAAGAGTCCAGACATGCGAATCCCAATCAACAACCCCCATGCACTCTTTGACAACTTTTAGAGACCAAGGAGATCTAGTAGAAGATCTTGTAAGTATATTCGGCAATGCCCTAGTTCTTCAAGGACGGTATAGCGACAGTGATGCTGTGTGTCGTTCCGGTGTAATCCGTCTGCCAATAGTGCCAATAGTTTGTTGGTTGTGGTTGCTGCGGATACGTAGGACTGTGAACTTGCGTACTGCTAGCTAGCCAGGATTTAGATTGAACTGCAGGTTGAAAGAACTGATGGAGGGGCTTCGTAGAGTAAAGAGTGCTATCAATACTTATGACACGAAGAGCTATAAAATTTAGTTGTAGATATATTTTCTGTAGAGCAAGCAACATCAGTGGAACATCCATGGAAGCTACCGCACTGTATGTCGCCTCCTCTAAGGAATACTGTGATGCGTGAAGACCCGAGCTCGCTCAAGGCGTCGCAGGCGCTCTTCAGAGTGTCCCGTTTCCAAGCTGTGAGGCTTGTGTCCTCCACTCGGTGCTGTCTTTCTCTTTTTTTGCTGATGCTCCATGTTACTCTGAGTATCCACTTGGTTAATGGCATCAAGAGCAGCTTGTGCAAACTTGGCAGGATCCATTGCCACAGGACTGAACAGATACTGCAAGCATGCTGGCTGGTTGCGAAAGGCTGCCACTGCAACCACCCATCTTTGAAAGTGATCATCACTGGTATTGGTGGTCTTGGATGGTCCCCCAAGCATTGCTTTGACTCGGTTGATGCCAACATGGCAAACAATGTTGTTTTCTGTAGCATCGTCAAAGGTGAACCCAGGAGAATCCCACAGATGCTCAAACTCCGCCCGCTTGATGTTGTCATGTTTTAGAATTGCGTTGAATACAAAATCCCAATGTTCTGAGCTGTTGGATTGAATAAAGTCCATGCGAATGTGTTCCAAATTAGGCAGTGCCTGGATGGCATTGGCAACTGATTGAAAAAATTGGGTCCCATGATTGTCTTCAAAGATCTCTGAAAGGGTCAGTGATTTCAATCCTTTCAAGCTATCAGGGATCTGAGCTAGTGCACTGGGGAGGTCATGAAAACGGCAACTATCCATGGAGAGACTCTCAAGATGTTGAGGAAGATGCTGGACTAGAATTCTATGAGCTCTATCATCAACAAATCCATTAATGGTCACACTGGTGATGTTGGGCAAGTTGTTTTGGATCGTGGTGCCCAATTGAAGGGCCTGGGCTTCACTGAGTCCTACCGGTAGGTCACTAAAAAATTTCAACATGAGCGATGTAAAGCGGTGTCCAATAGATGGTAGCACAATTGCCAAGTCAGCAAAGGACAAGTTTGGATTGAGTGCCGCGAAACGGCTAGAGCCCACGCGAATTTTGCAACAACCAGGAGAGTCTTCACTGAGCAAAATCTCATCCCCACCTTCCACTTGGATATCAGGTGGAACACCCAAAGCAAGCAATCGCTCATCCAAGTTCATCTTGCTTGTGCTTTGGTGGGAAAGATTGCAGCAAACCAAGGCAATGGCAAACCACGAACAACAATGATTCGGCAGTTTGCTTCGTGCAAAATATTATGATGTTCGTTCGGCCAAGAAGCGAGTTTCGTCGCTTTTCGCCTTTCACGGAGGGCGGATTAATTGCCAAACCCCTGACCCTACTGAGGTTTCAAGGTTTGGCTCGATTTCCCCAAATTCCCAGGCAATGAGCAATAATTGAGCAACAGCGATGGCTACACTGTGTACCCCAGTATTGAGACCAAAGGCAGCGACGACACCCTTGACAAGATAAGAGCGAAAGTATTCAGATCGTCCCATTTCTAGCTAGTCGCCGTTGCTGTTTGATTGTGAGAAGAATGAAGGGTGATCTTTCCAAGGAATCGAATGGCGACAATAAAACGCCTCCGAAGATACCCAACGGCAAATATCCCCCGGATCCAGTGTCGTTATTCTGCTCATCTCCCGCCACAATTGCAGTTCTGCTACTTCGAACAGTGTGTCTGATTCCACGAGAATGGTTGCCTTTGACTGCAAAATCTTCAGCATCATCAACATTAGGCTGGATTCTCCACAGTGTGGATTTGGCACCCATTTGGACGTCAACTCTGATACGACCATTTGAAACCTGGGATCATGTTCGAGAAGCCAGAGCGATACGACAATTGTTTGGGGCAGAGTTTCGCAATGTCTACCGGGGATCCTACGTTCATTTGCCCCCATTAGTCTTGGCAGCATTCGAGCCTCTGTCGGATCTGCCAGAGTATGCCATTGGGATTGCCACCCATTTGGTGGATTTGCTGATTGCCATCAAACTGTTGCAACTGGGGAAATTGGTGTTGCAGGAACTCCGCGATCCTTGGGAAGATGCCCTTCAACCCAGAGTACCAGAGTCATTAAGACCGCCGTTGGCGCATGTTTTTGCCTTGGACGATACACAACTTGTGTATACCGACGAATTGCCACCCCAGCAGCCCCCTCCTCCGTCCGAAGAGGGCAATGATTCATCAGAAGTGAAAAAACAATCGGACGATGCTGCAGAAAAGAAAACTGAAACCAACAATCAACAAACGGGTGTATCGAGCGAGGATCCCGAAGAGCAGGACAAAACTCCTGATTTCATCCCTTCCGACTTGCCCTTGCTAGCGGCCCAGGTCTATTTCTACAGTCCCATCACCGCACTGGCATCAGGGATTGGAAGCACGCACCATTCATTCCAAAATCTGTGGCTGCTACTCCTCTTGCAAAGTCTACATGAAGGCTGTGGAAGTGTCTCCTCAGTGCCACTATCCGCCTTTTGGCTAGCACTAGCAACATATATGGAATGTCATTACTGGGCCTTTTTGATCCCATTGGCCATATTTCTTTGGAGGAGACGAGCTGCCAATGGCGCCAGCAAAGTCAAATGTAAGCGCTGTGGAAGCGGAAGCATTTCGTGGATCTCGGGAAGTTTTCTCACTCTCTTCGTTTCCAACTTTTTGTCATCCCTGCTTGGCCACATTCATTAAATTTCAGCATTGATCTTGTTTTATTTGCTTTGGTCGATTTGCTTGCAAGGATTATCACTTCTGTTGGTGGGAAGTACTCAATACACAGCCATGTTGCAGTCCAGCTTCGGGCACGTCTTTTTGTGGAAACACCTACACCCAAACTTTTCCGTCTTGTGGTACTTGAACATGGAACTCTTTGAACGGTACCGTGTCTACTTTTCCATTCTCATTGGAGGGTTGCCGTACCTCCTCTTGGCTCCCATTACGATTCGACTGTATCGGTACCCGATGGAGTTGGTGACGATAACGTGGATGCTTTGGACCATGATACGGCCGACCACAACCTTGGTAGATGTCAACGTCGCGTGCTGTCTGGCATTGCTGTGTCCTCGATCGTTGGCAAGAATGAGGACGGGGACGACACTGGTGCCAGCATTTTCCATCCCGGTCCCCATCACACTCTACATTATCACGCTTTGGATGTGGCTGGAGACTGGTCAAGGAGAAGCCAACTTTACGTTCTTCCAATGCTTGGGTTATTGTGCCTTTCTGTCCACGTTGTGTCTAGAGTTCTGTGGGGCAACCATGCGACGTGACAAGGTGTTGCGTTTCACCGAAAAACTGTTGTCTCAAAAGCAGCGAGACGAGGCAAAGGAGAGACAAAAAGATGCCTCTGAAGGAGCTGCCAAGAATGACGGCGAGACAGTAACTGCATAGCTAGCTAGCTAGCTGGCTAAACCTGCACTGAGCGAGGTGGGTAGCAGAACGGGCTTGATGCTCGAGTCCCGGAACCGAGTTGCACGTCAAACATAACTGACCACGGAAGCAACCGCTGGGGGGCAGCCTCTCATCAGCTAGCTAGAGCCATCCAAAAGCTATGGTACTTGTACACTCGAGCTAAACTGAAACCTTGCCTTCTACCGCTATGATACTGTGCGATCATCTCTCCGATTTCGGAACAGCAGAAATCCGAGATATTTGAGCGGTGCGTTTGGTTAGTCAGTACGGTAGTTGCCGCGACCATCTTTATCCCTCAATGTTAAGATTGTTCGGATGGATTGAGTAATGTAGTCGACGGTCTCCTCCTTCCATCAGCGATGATGCAGTCAGTCTCTTAGCTTCCATGCTGAACTTCTTTGAAATTCCAGTAGACTAGTCGACGAAACTAGATCTATTGATTTCATTATTCATGCAAGATCTTGGGTTGCAGGGAGGGACAAGTGCGTTCCTTCCAGTCTCTCAAAGTAACCGATGTGAGTCTTGCTTTTTGTCACTGTCAACATCACTACAGGTATTCGTACTAGAGACTAGCTAGCTGGAGTTATTAGGTCAAACTTAACAACCACGGAGGTCGTCGATGCCAGCCACTTTTCAGTTGCTTGTTCAAACTGCACCAAGCACTGGAGGGGAAAAGATCTGATTGCACCTTTCCCTCTTCCTTGGTCTTTGTGGGTGAATGTCATTTCGTTGATATACCGGTAGAAGGTTGATACGAGCTAGCTAGAAACTACGAAGGACGACAAAGGGATTTGAACAACTCAGAACTGCAGGGGGCTTGCAGGTTGACTGTTCCATTGTTATCTAATAACTAAGGTAGTAATCTACACGCTTTTCGTTCCGCGTTCCTGCGCTGCTTCCATCACGGCCGAGAGCGAGAAGACGCACCCAATGGACACTCTAAATTCATGCTTGGCAACTGGTCTAAAAGTCTAAAAGAATACTGTACTGCACGCCTGTTATTACCATCATCATCATTTGTAGCTGCCACAGCACCTATCCAGCCAGAGGCAACCATTGACACGCGGCAATTTGCTTGTTAATCGAAACCTGCAGAGGCACAACAACAATCAACACAACAGTGTCTAAACCCACTCTAAATCCAATTTCTATCATCCGTTTCGCCTGTGCACCGACACCATTGTTCTCTTCGGAATTCTGATCTGATAAACCAAGCTGCTACACCTTCCTTGCGTAGACACGATAGACAAACACACACGATGGACTTTGGTGGCGGAATGGGAGCCATGGGGCATGACGCCGGTGTCGGCCCTGGGCTAATGCAATGGTACGTCGTGATGTTTTGTTCTTCCTCCTCGAGCCAGCTATACTGTATGCATGACCGGTGATGTCATTTCATGCTGGGTGCTTGTCGTCGACGGACTGTTAGTTGTCGCCATGGCGTTGCGTTGATGTCGCTTCTCCCCCCCCAAGTCACACCATGTTTGTCTCAACGGCTTGTCTTGTTTCTCTTGTTGCATTTCTAAATAGGTACATGGACATTCCTCCGGTATCGCGGTTGTATTTGACGGGGGCTTTTCTGACGACGGCCGCTTGCGCCGTGGACATTATCACTCCGTTCAGTCTCTACTTTAACTGGACGCTGGTGCTGCAAGGGCAAGTGTGGCGATTGGTGTCTTCCTATCTGTACTTTGGACTCTTCTCGGTCGACTTTTTGTTCCACATGTACTTTTTGGTACGTCTTTTTGATAGATTGCGTCTTTTTGTGTTGCCATCATTTGTACCTTGTTCTTACCATCTCTCTTCCACTGCGGCACAACTGTACGGTAGGTCCGATATAGCCGCCTGTTGGAAGAAGGGGATTTTCGCGGACGGACCGCCAATTACATTTACTTTCTCCTCTTTGGCATTTGCAACATGACGCTGGTGGCGAGTTACATCAATGTCCACTTTTTGGGCAGTGCCTTGACATTCATGATGGTATATGTCTGGGGACGAAGAAATGAAGAAGTCAAAATGTCATTCCTGGGAGTATTCAGCTTCAATGCACCCTACTTGCCGTGGGTCATGCTAACCTTTAGCGTACTGATTGGCAATGCCATCACTATGGATCTTATTGGCATTGCCGTCGGTCATCTATACTACTTTTTGGAGTATATATATCCCAAAATTGCACAAGTACGAGGATTCCGAACCAAACGAATCATGGAACCACCCGTCTTGCTTCATTACATTTGTGGGTCCTATGACCCACTCATTCATGCTCCACAACAAGAAGAGCCCGAAGAGGAACTGCCACAAGACGAACAAGAACTACCAGTACCACAAGAACAACACCTCCATCAAGACTAGCGAGCTAGAAACGATCCTACTAGCTAGTGCGCAAGGCGAAAAATGGCAAATCACCCTGGATCACTTCACTCCTTGCGTCTGTCCAACGGATACTACTGGTACAACAACAACAACATCCACTCCCTTTTTTGGGAATTCCATAATAACAATCCACACAACGTCAAGTGTCGTAAAACAAAAAGCAAAACCAAGACTATGTTGATCCACCCGTCCGCTTCTTTTTTCTGACCTTGCTGTAATAGATGATGCTTCCATTCCAAATAAACAACAAACAAACAAACGACAACAACAAACAAACAAAAAAGTTCCATACTCCAAGCATCGTACATGTTGTCTTTTTCGATTTTTTTATTTTATAAGAACCATGAGCATAAACCATTGTTTTTTTCATTCATTGACAATCATATCTACTCAGTATCTATCTATCATGCATGTGTGTTTGGAAACCCAATTTAATTTGATTAGTCGAATCGAATCGAGTCAATCTCGGGGTTGCGTTAGTAACAGCGGCAATGCCTCAGTCGAACACTCCGGTGTCTTCACTAAATTCAGTCATAGATTTCGGACGTTTATTTGTCTAGTTCCATCTAGCGCCACAAATGCAGGTAGATCCTTCCCGCCGATTCAACCAGCAACAGGGACACTTCTCGGATCGAATGCCTCCCCAAGATCGTGCCCAGATTATAAACGCAAACCGATCGCCTTTCGTGACCTTGGTCACATCGTGAAAGTGCCTTCCAACGTGAATGACGGCCAGCCCCATTTGGGGTTCAAATGTTCCCATCAATTGTCCTTCTTCTTCCGTCCCTCGTAACCCGCGAAACTCCAACAAGCCGCCTTCAAACACGTCGCCGATATTAATGTTCAGGGTGCATTCGCTATCGTCCGTGTGAACCACCAGGCGGTCTCGGGGTTTTCCGGTACCATCCGGGGTTGCCGAGTATCCAGCAATGTACCCATGGCGCCAATCCAGGTCGCTCATCAAGCCTTCCGATTGCAGAAAGAGTTGTCTTGCCACTGGTTTCATGACCAAATGAAACAGCAAATCGTTGACCCAACCAAGCCCCACGAGATCTAGATTGAAGGGTCGTCTTCCAAACTCTCGAAGATCTTCCTTTGTCTCACTGGCGCTTGCTAGTTCCTTGATGAAATCTCGCAAGTCTTTGCAAAACTCCAAACTCAGCAACCGAAAGGAAAAGACGTCGTACATTTCCTCGTCCAACAAGCCCTCTAAACATTCGGCATCCAGATTCACTCTGGTGTCTCCCTTGACGACTGCCTCCACCGTAGGAATTGTTTTGTTGTATTTGGAGGAAAACATTTTGGATTGAAAGATGGCTTCGGCGGCTTTGGGGTCCAATATCCGTTCACGAACCTCTTGCCAAGTTTGACAGGGCTGCAAGAGTTTTTGCCATCGTTCCTTGTTCGGGCTCTCTGCCAGCACGATTTGCACTAGACTTTGTATGGCCGTTCGCTTGCGCTGTAGTGTCTGTTTTTGCTGTCGAACCATGGTCAATCGTTCTTCCAAAGTGGTCTCGAGACGATCGATATCTTCCTCTTGCCACCTTTGCAAGTAGTTGGGGTATCGGGTCAAGCCCTCCAGGGCATGAAACAGGTGAGCCTGACGGTTGGAGGGGTCGTACTGGGATCCCGATGATTCGAGTTGTTGCGTCTCATTATGCGTCTCATTATTATTGTCTTCTGTCAAACGATTGAATTCTCGTTTCTTTTCATTGATTGCCCCGCCACCGACTCCATCCAAAACCTCTTCCATGTCGTTGTTGGTTTCCAAGCGAGTGATAACGGAATCATTGGAGGTAGAAAATGTTGGCAGACCTGAAAAGAGCCTTTGCAGAACTTGCTTGGGCCGGTGATTCAAGGCCATAGCCGATGGACTCGCCAGAACAATCAGCACGAGGCAACCCAGTAGATTCCAGATCGGTTTTCGGTCTTCGCTTCCTTGCAGAACCATCAAAAATACGAATGGTAGCAAATATGGGCTTAATCCTCCTCCAATGACCTTGCCGTCGCTAGTGCTCATAGGGTAATGTTGCTGATATCCAGGATGGATCTGGAGAGGAGTGCATGTGCTGTGAGGACGATGTTGTTGGCAGGGATACCGGTCGTACAATTAAGGCTTGCCAGGTTGGGAGGGTTGTTGTCGGCTTTTCGCCGTTGTGTAGCTTCGGTTAGCTAGCTAGCTAGCTTGGAGGCGGAATTCGAATGAATGAGACCATAAACCTGCAGCGCTGTGAGAAGGTGTTCGGAAAAGCAAAAGGGTTTCCCGTGTGAAGATCTTGTCCGTCTCCAAGATTATGGGACAGCTGTGTGGACCCAAATGATTTGTTCGCTTGCAGTGGTATTGTTGTGAGCCTACAGGTAACCTGCCACTGGATAGTATAGGTGTCGCTAGCAAGTTTTAGTGCGTAACAGCCGGTAGACGAAACTGTTCACGTTGGAACTACCAGTACATGTAACTACTGTAGATAATCCATTCGAGGTAGCAAGCGGTACATGATGTCAATACATGTACTAGTAATTTTGCAGAGGGTGTTGCATCAAGTTATTCATTTGCGGTGACATTGATTCTGCAATATCTCTATTCCATTCACGTTCGCCAACTTTTTCCAAGCATTTTCTCCCAAACCAAATGAAAGACCAAATCAACTAGCATTTTTGAGAAGTACCGGTAGATTGTTGAAGTCGTCCTTGAATGGATGGCACGACACAAACCTAGCTAGCATGATGGTTACCCAAGCTTTTATGTGGAAGAGGCTTCCGGTAATGACTACAGCTCGTCCTTTTTCTCTCCGCTTTCTTTTGAGGCAGCTGCAGCTGCCTCCTCTGCTTCTTGTTGCTTTGCCAATAAGATTTTTCTCCGTTCCTCGTTTCGTTTGCTAATTCGTCTCCAAGTCACTTCTTTTTCTCGTTCTGTCAATTGATCCCAGTTGTCAATTCTCCTTGTAGAACCTATGATAACATCGAAAGAAGCATGGTTAATGTACACAAGCGGGAAAAGATGAGTGTGACCTGCCGCGCCAAAAACACTGAAACCATCACACTCCCCTCTGATAGCTAGTTGACTGACCATCCGAGTTGAGGATAACGGGGCCCATTTCTTCAAATGATATTGTCTCTCCCAACTTGATCCGTGGGATATTGGCATTTGGATCTGCATCTGGCAACTGGGGTACTTCGTCGCCCTTGTTGGTGTCATCCGAAGCGGCTGCCTTTGCAGCATCACTGTTACCTGCCATCGATGCCATGATGAAGCTGTCCGAAACAACACCCGCACTGAGCAATGTCGCAATCCAACACAACCGACCCAAGCCCATGGTCGTCGAGGCTCTTCGAAATGAGAGTTGAGCGAGGGAAGAGGGATATAGAAGCTGGTTGAGCTGCTTATCTCCAATGAGGCAAAGATCTTCTCCCCAACCTTGAAAGCAACTATGAACTTGGGCCAATTCTTTGCCTCCATGAACCTTCTTCTTGCTAGGCCCTGGCTACTACTAGTAGCTAGGCACTCCCAATTCTGACACACTTGCATCCTTCCTTGGTGTTCAACAAAGTCTCTACTAGCTAGTACGGTACGGTAGTCTACTTTTCAGAGAAAGCCATCAAGGAGTGTCTGTCCTCGTGGTCACTTTTAGAAAGTGTGGAATCGAATCGTGGATACTTTCTATTTTAAACAGGTAGAGCTGTTTACCGCCAAAAAGGACTACTATTAGGTTGAACTGATCTCCACCGTCGACTGCGACGACAAGATCGAGCAGCACGAACATGGCGCCAAATTTTAGGACCGCAACTTCTCACACGTGTTACTCGGAAGAGTTGACACTCCTCGGTTGCTTGTATCTTGGAAGTTGGAAGCAAGAACAAAGCAAAAGGTATCTTTGGCAGGAGTACTGTTTGTTTTTGGGTTGGTTCGTCGATCCTAGCTGATGGCTCAAATAGATTAATGAAGCGTAAAAGGCAGGCAATGAAATGAAATTCGACCAGTTTCGTCGTTTTGGACTCTTTGTTGTTGGACTGCTACTACATGTACTACTAGTACGATCAGGCCATGCCCAAGACGACATCCCCGTTACTCAAGTCTCTCATCATGTTGCAGAGGCTCTAGTCGACGTGGTAGCTGAGGCTACAGATACCATCAATAGGCCATGTCTCACGAATTCTTGTGATGCAGATGATGCTGTTCATCCCACCACAGTGAAAGAAGAAGGGGTTGTGTTGGGTCCTCCTCGTGATATTACTCCAAAAACAACGAGTCCTTTATCTGCGAAAAAAGGGATTCTAAAGCGTCTCATTCGTCAAAGTCAAAGCGCAAAAAAATCCAAAGGAAAGAATGGAACAAGAACGAGAATCGGGATGATGGTTGGGCCTTTGAAGCAAATGAAAAGGGCTATCAAAGAGTTGCGATTGCGCAAGAAAGTTACTATTAGAAGGAAAAGAAAGAGCAAGAAAAAGGAAGTCGTTGGTGGTAGCAAAACCACACAGAAAGCGGTTAAGGAAAGGAAAACTACAATCACCAATCTGAAACAACAAATTAATACTGAGAAGCAAGAAGAAACACAGGAACAACAGCTGCAGCAGGAGGAGAAGCAGGCACCGTCCAAACGGCGAGTAGCAAGAGCCTTTGAAGCATTTCGAACTCGTAATGGCAGCAACAAACAACAACAAACTTTGACTGGAACTCGTCTCTTGTCGGGGTCCTTTCAGCTAATCTCATCCACGGCCGGATTCGTGGCCACGGGAGTACGAGTTACGGGGGATACAGCAGCCGGGTTAATGGGGACATCGGTAAAAGGCATTGGAACGGTTGTCAAAACGGTGGGTGTTGGACTGAATTCTGCCAGTAAATTGTTGGACAAGAATTCAGACAAGGGGGGCAGCACTTCTAAACTCGACTTGGATGTTGACACTTGTCGAGCTACCGACAGGATCACAGAGCAGCAGCAACAGAACACGTCAAAGCAACAATCCATCCTCAACCAACCAGAACAAAAGAAAAAGAAAGAGCCCAACCATAAGCGACCGTATATCAAACGGACACAAGCAGTCGCGGCCAAGACTGTGCGATTGCTGGGTAATGTCTTTGATGGGCTCGGCGAGACGATGCTGATTGCCGGGGTTGCTGCAGAGTCTCTGGCATCGTCCACAGCTGGGGTTGCCGAAGAAACCGTGCGTATTATTGAGGATCTAGCGGGGACTATCTCGATTGCCATTTCTTTGCGAGGTGAACATCGAAACAAGAAGAAAAACGACAAGAACGAAGAATCGCCTTTGTCCAATCAGCAACAACATAACAAACGAACACCTGTGTTTCTCTCGTTTGGCACGTATCCTGATAACGAAGGGACTTTCTTATCCGAAGATGAGAAACGAGCAAGGCTCCTGGTACAGCTTCAGGCCCAATGGATGAAGGAACCAACAATACACCACAGTTGGGAGCTCATCGAGCTACTTAGGGAGGATATTGCGACCTTTGGAAGGAACGTTTCAGCAGATGTAGAAGGAGTCCCAAGTATGACGACTGAGCTTGCAGCAGCCCTTCTCTTGTGTCACCTGCTGGCTGTTGTCGTGCTCTATCGGCGGCCATCCAAGGGAGAAGGGGTTGGCGAGTCAAAGGCGCCACTTGGAAACCCAGGCAAAGATACTCCCGTGACGGATGCGTGTTGGAGCTCGAAGCTGGAGTGGGTACATTCGAAAGTACTCACAAACTGCCAAGCAGTTCAATCCCTGTCAATGTTCCAGATCATCTGTAGCACATCACGGTGCCTCGTCAATCTGCTATTCGCACTCCTCTGCCACACTGGCAGGCTTTTGTTTCGTGTTGGATGCAGCCGGGAGCTGCTTCTCCTCCTAGTCTATGGTCTGGTCTGGACTTACCTCAGTCGTCGATGCCAGGATAAGGCGTTGTTGGTACAAAGGTGAGGGTGGATCTCTGTCGCTTGATGATGCACCATGGGCATTCTAACATGTTGAATCGTCAATAGGCATGCAGAGGCGGTAGGCTTTCGCAATGGCCTCGCCACCATATCGGGGACATCACTTCCCACGGAGACTACACTGTGGTTGAACAAAGTGCTAAAGAAAGTTTGGCGCGTGGACTCTGAAACTGACTTGTCCCATCAGTACCCAGTCTTTGTAAAGAGGGCGTCAAAAGCAATGACAAATTTGAAACAAGGAGGACTAGAGCCTTTCTTGTCGTCTGCCATTGGGACTGGCATCGTCCGGGGACTCGACCTTGCAAAGACTCTGAGACCCACAGATGTGGCTTACGTTTCACTCTTTTCTCTGTCTCTTGGAAGTCTCCCGCCAATGGTCCGGAGTGTGAGAATCAGTGAAGGAACTTGGCACGAGAACCGAATCGAAGTTGACTTGGAGGTTGACGCCTTTTTGGAAGATTTGATGATGGTGCTCGACGTGAAACTTTCGTCGTTGAGCTATGCCCTGTTGCCTTCAACCCAGATCAAGATCCACAACGTCAACTTTCGGGCGTCGATCAAGGCTGTGTTATTCCTAGCGCCCCAGCATCCCTTTGTCTCAACCGTCGAGCTTTCATTTGCTGAACAGCCGCTCTGCGATCTTCGAGTAACCCCTGTGAGCAAGGACAGGTACGTATGTTAGTTTCAGACAATGCTGACAAGTGGCTGCTGCTTTTCATCTCACTTTGGAGCCCCTCCATCATGGCGCCACGCAACTACCTTCCAGAAGCCTCCTTCAAGGCATTGACTTGGGAGCAA
This sequence comes from Seminavis robusta, assembly GCA_903772945.1. NCBI lineage: Eukaryota > Bacillariophyta > Bacillariophyceae > Naviculales > Naviculaceae > Seminavis > Seminavis robusta. Next base: position 16,395 of record CAICTM010000218.1, read on the forward strand.
TACCATTTTTGAATGAGTGGATTAAGGAAGCTATCAAATCTGGATTGTCGCAATATGTGTCTCCGCGTTACGTCAGCATTGAAGTTGATGAGCTGCTTCACAGGCAAGTCTGTAGAGGTCAAACAACTGGAGTTGAAACTATCCCTCTCCCGCGTCGTCATCCTCACGTGCGTTGTTCCTGTCGGCAGCAGACAAAACCACTTCCAGGAAAAGTCTTTACCCAGCGCGAGTCTGAAGAACCTTCGACGCAAAACGCTCCACTCTGTCGTCAACCCACGCACATCTATTCCACAAGGGATTGCCGTTGCGTCGGTTGCAGACAAGCTAGAGTCCCATCATTCATCTTGTCAACCCGTGGCAACTGTAGACACTAGCACTACTGCACCTCGTCGTCAAGACGAACAGAGGAATGAGAGAGCTTTCCTGAGACCAGTGACGGAGTTATCCCGGTTGGCCCAGGAGCGGCATGATCTCAAACAAGACAACCCAATACGGCCGGTCACGGAGCTTTCTCGGCGTGGCTTGGATCGTTGGCTGGAATCTAAACTGAAGGTCAAACAGGGCTTGTAAAATGAGACTGGAGCGAGCTAGTCTCATTCGTTTCATACCGAAAACATGCCCGGAGAGAGTTGATTTGTGCACGTCGCATCGACACTGGTAGACTTGTATCGGTACGTAGCCTGAGCTTAACATGAAGGCTTGCTGCTTGAGGCGATGGGGATGCCAGCTGAACGTTGCACGCTTTTCTCGGAAGGGAATACCGGTACCGCTCAGAGATTAGTAACATCCTGGATTCCCCACGCCGTAGAACAAGCACTATCGTGTCCCTGCTGGCACAATGAACATTGTTGTGGCTCACAGGTGGCAGTCCAACACTTACTTGATCTCACGGATAGTGAGGGCTGAGCATGAATGGGACTCTATGAGCGTTTAGTACAGTACATGTAGTGCTGCTCGACTGGGATCCGTACGGTAAAACTCTGCAGATATGAATCGAATCTACAAGTAACTGCACTCTAGCAGAAGGCCACTAGATAGATAGATCCTACTATTGGAAACTGTATCTACATGCACACTACCAACCTCTCAGCTTGCAGTGGACTCGTGCACACGAAGTCATGTAGTCACCGCGCCCTCTGTTAGTAGCGTAGTCAGTTTTGACGGCCTGTTTCATGTAGTTTGCTGCCTTTGCCGTTTCCCCCCGACTCTCACAAAACAACCCAAGATAGAAGAGCGCGTAGAATTCATCGGCAATACTGTGTGCAGCAGCAGTGCGAAGTGACGTGAGAGATGTGCATCAATCCATCGAGTTGAAGATGATACCAAGCTTCTCCTTGTGTGAGCACTTACTTTCCTTGATGACCTGCCGCAGCCAGCTCAAGCTCTGTGGCTTCACCTCTGAACAATGAATAGACAGTGCCCTGTATGCAACAGAAGTTCAGGTACAAGAAGGAACGCAAATGCAGAATATGAATATCATTGAAAAAAGAAAGTTAAAAACAGCAAGCTCACTCCAGTGCTTATTACCATGATTCTTCTCCTGTCTGTCATTCCTTCTGGGAGTGACATTTTGTTTTTGGGCGGGATATCGGAAGGATTCAATCTCGATACGCTAGCAATATCCCACACAATCTCTTCCACATCTCGTGGGTTGACTTTGACATCTATTCGGAACTGTGCCACAAGAACAGAGATTTGAATTCAAAAACCGCATGTGGAAACTGCAATCAACCAACTCCAATCGAGCTGGTCCCGTACAAACTACATGAAACATGAAACTAACTAACCTGTTTGGAAGCATCCTCAAATTGATCGGCATAGTAATAGCTGAGACCTCGTTGCCAGAGGAAGGGTGTCAGCGATCCATCCGGAATCATTGCATCTGCTTGATCAAAGAGTTTTATGGATCCATCCACGTCACCATTGCGAAAGGCATCCATGCCCTTGGACACGAGTTGGCGGGGCGTCACACCCTCGGGGTAGGGAGATGACGATGACACTACCACCAATGGCGAACGCCTCGCTGGTCGAGATGCCTTTGTATTCAAGAATCCACTACATCTTTCGACCGACAGTAGCAGTAGCAACAGGATGATGAACAAAGGCTTCTTCATGGTGGATGGTGGCAGATACATGTACACGTAGAACGACAGAACGATAGAACGCTTTGTGGTCGGAAATAAGACGATGACGAAGTGTCCCTGTTTGTGACAACTCGAGAGGGCTCAGACACACACATGATGTAATCTAAAAGCCAGCAAGAGTTGGGATAATTTATTTGAAATCACAATCTTCGGATCTTTCGAAGCCATCCAATCCTCATTTTTTAACGACATCTGCTTTGGCCAGAAGGCTTTCCAGATGGCAATGACACAATACTTCGTACCAAAATACTGTACAGTCGCTGAAAGCAAATGCCGATAAAATCCCCTTCGATCGTCATTCATTGATTGCATTGATCGATAGCCAACAATTGATAGCCAGCTCCGGAACATCTATCTAAAAACTTCGTAAAGATGAGGATCTCTGCGCTACCTTTCGTGCTGCTTGTTTGGGCGAACGGCATCTCTGCCTTTGTGGTAAAGCACCACCAAACTCGCTCTTCAGCTCTCGCGGCAACGTTGGAGTCTCAACCCCAGCAGCGATCGTCGCAGCAATACCGACCCGTCCGACCCGTGTTTGTGGTGGGCGAAGTCCCCGCCGCCATGGGAGCCTCCTTGGCGTTGAATTGCTTTCAAGTATTGACGGGACAGATGCAAATCCCTGCGGACCAACGGGGATCTCCGCCCCAACAACCCGTCTCGCTGTTCAATGCCAACAGCATCGACAAACTAACAGAAAACATTGGTTTGTACTCCAACACGGAGCCCATCTTGCATGTGTTTGTCGGTGCCACGGGAGATGGTGTTGGTATTCTGAGAGACCCCGAAGTTAGAGCTGGAATTTCCTATTTGGGAGTCCAACCGAGTCCCTGGGATACACAGGGACCTCTGGTGTCGCTCGAAACGGCACAAATGTACAGCCCCACTCTCAAAGAGGTACTGAGCAATCTGTCTCCCCGCAACAATAATAATAGCCCCGGCCAACCCGTGGTATTTCTCACCATGGAGTTGTCCTTGCATCTGGCATTGCTCAATGGAAACGTCTTGCCCAAATCTACCGCCAATCAAGACTCCTTTCATGTACTCATGCCGGAAGGGGGCAGTATTGTGGTAAACTACCTCTACGACACCAAGTCCTTTGGAATGGGCACGGACCCTCTCTCCTGCAAGACCAAAGAAACTGTCATTTCCACACCACCTACCTTTTCCACCGCCAAGAGAAGTTCGTCTTCCGCGGCGGCATACACGGCGTTGCGTGGCAATGGAATGGACGAGATTTCTTCCGCGGCCGTGGCAGCCGCGTGTGCCACCATGCTAGGAGATGATGCGGCCAGGGCTACATCGATTAGCTGGTCCACTGTGGAAAAAGCTTGTCAGCTGGCTCGGCATATTCGTCAATATGGCGCCGTGGACAATCCCGGTGCCCTTCGAAAACAATACACTGCGTATGGATACAAATAGAAATTAGAAAAGAAGAGTTTCGGGCTGACCCACGCACTCAATGTGAAGAAATCCATGCATAACCGCTTAAATAGATGTTTGTTTGTTTGCACATTTGTTACACATTGCTGTGTCGTTTGAGCGTGGTCTCAATCAAGACGGTAAGGTAACATTGGATGCTTTCGTTTAGGTGTCTTGCACAGAGAACAGTTCCACTTCCTCTGAAGTTCAGCTAGCTAGCTTAAGTTTTGCTACAGTACTCATTGTCACTATCTACTAGCTAGTAAACGGTTTGCGCTAGTTAACTCCTCTCTTCATCAGTCCACTGGAAGAACCTTGCCATTTGGCCTTGCGAATGGGGCCCTTGCAGTGCCATTGCTGACAACAGGAGGGAGGTTGCAGAGTGGATATCCGACGGTGATTCAGGGGTCGTATCTCTCATCACGGGAACATCAATGGTTTCGTTCCACTGGGGATTCAGGTTGCGTGCTTTGACGCACGTTCTTTGGTGAAGCTCACGTCCACCATCGCCGTCAGTTTCACTGGCAATCACTAGGCAAAATGGATCGGAAGAACCAGTGACATCCATGACAGGCACATTGGTGGCTCGGTCAATAGCAACTCGCCAAAGTCCCAATATGCGTGAGTCTGCGGGGAGCTCCAGCCACGTAATGGAGCAAAATAGGGTGCTTCCACGGGCAGTGGCTTTGCTGCAACCCTCGAGTTTGTACTCTCGGTTTTCTCGAAGAGCATCAAGGGCAGCAGATTCGTCAGACTTGTACGGATCTGGCAATGCTATGGTGACATTGCCACAATGGTCGTTGATTTTGGTGCTGTCGAAGTCAAAGACTTGCAAGGTTAGTCTGGTCCATCTGCCAGTATTCGTGAATTGGTGATAATAGACTCGTGCCGCATGGAATGCCAAACGCTCAATGCCTGCCTTGTAATATGTCCAGAACTTTTGTCGGTCGGCTTTTTCGGACGGCGTCAAGTTGTGGTATTTGGAACATGTCAGCAGTTCTGACCGACCCCAATCAAACAAATAAACAAAAACCTTGGAACAAATTGCTTCTTCGGCCTCCGGAGAACGCTTGGGCAAGAGTCCGGCATCATATCCCAGTGCTACTGAACTCCCGATCCATTTCTGCGGGACTTGCACGTGATGACATGCCGCGGCCACTTGCACCAATCGAGATACCATTTCCCGAAAGGCCATCTCGACCATTTCCACAGGCAGCAAATACTCGTTCATGTTATTATTGTTGTCGTCAGAGGCAAATGCTTTGTCCGTGTGCACATCGAGGAAAAAGCGCAAAACGTCTGTTCCGCTAAGTGTATTGATCATTAAGCGTTTGGCTTTTTTGACTTGTGCTTCGTCAAAGTGGCCACCCCAAATGGTCTTCTTTTCCTCTGCAGATGCCGCATCACCTGCCAAAAAATCCATCAACGGATCCATGCTGTCAAACATCTCATTGGTGCCATCAAATCCAGCCAGGCGATAACCTTCTGACACGGAGTTTGTAAAGTGATCATTCAGCAAGTGGCACTTGAGAGCATGAAGACGAGATTTGCCTTTCCACCCGGCTTGGGCAGTGACTTCGCCAATCTTCAAGTCGAGCATTCTAAAGCTCTGGAAGTTATTGCGTAAATTTTGAAGGACCAGGACTTGATGTTGTTGCTGCTTCCCTCCTTCACCAGTGCTAGTTGTTGTTGCTGAAACGGCTTCCAAAATGCCCAGATAATCAAACATGAAAGGGACCAGCTGGCCAACATCTTCAATATCCTCATCATCATCATCTTTCATGCTTTGTTTGATTTCTAGGAGTTGTTGATAAAAATCCTTTTCGTCCTGGGCATGGCTCAAATCCTTGCCAACATAGAAACTAGGAGTGTTTTGTTTGGTTGCATCCATTCCTTCTTGGGTCAGTGTGAGCTGGAAGAAAGCAGCCGTACCACCCGACGTCGTCAATGGAATCACGGGCGATACAAACCAAGATTGGTCCACTTTATTGCTGTTGTTGTTGACTGCCGTTCCAGTGCTTGGGGCAGTTAAATCAAGTGCACTGCCCATGATACTGGTCGAAGATCTCTTCATTTTTTTAACGTGAGCCTTGACCTGCAAAGTGCCTGCAATGGCTCCCCGATCACTTTGAAGTTCCATTTGAAGCAGGCCTCCCTTTTCGGATTCTTGGATCAGATTGTCCATGGATATAGCCACTTGGCCAATCTTTTTGGCTCCAGTGACTTTGGTCAGAATTCCCGACAGTCCTGCTGGTAGCGCCCCTGTGTTTCCGACGGCATTGGGGACTCCAATCATGGCATAGCGATGTAGCTCATTGTCGTTGTAGACTGTAAACTTGAACGACATGGCCCAGGCATCACTGAGAGGAATGGCAGGGCAAGAATGAGACCAGCTGGGATGACAGTGGGCGTCCCAATGGGTGCCAGTGCAATTGGAAAGTGCCACAGAGGAGGTAACATCATCGTCATCGATTGGAGTCAATTCCAACTGCACAAAGGGATGCATGTGGCCAAAGCCCAGTCCTGTCACATTCTTTGTCAGGTTGGCACCCTCTATTTCCAGGTAGACATACTGCTGATCCACCTCATTAGTAGTGTTGGCGTCTGGGGAGGTTGCCATGATGCCATGGTCGGTCAAAGGCCTGTGAAAAGTAAGTGTCAGCAAGGTTGACTTTACGGGTCCACAGCATTTTAAGCTTGTTGAGCTGTTCAACCCAAACCTGAAGAGGGCACGGCAAAAATTATAATTTAGGAACATCATGCTACTAACCACAAAAAACACGCCCACCACAACAACCAATGAATGGAACAAGTCCCAAGAGCTTGAGAATATTTCTGTTATAACGTTGCTGACAGAGTGCACTTCTCAAAGAACAATAGAAGCAGCCTTTGGTAGCATCAGATTTGACTTGATAATTCTCACTACAAGCAACCATGGGTTTCTTTGGACAAGAAGACGACGATGATGTTCCCTTGTCATCTCGACGAAAGGATCTACTGCGAGGTGATTTGGGCCCCAAGAAGATCTCCCACTTGCAGTTTGGGCTCTTATCGGCTGACGAAATGCAGCGGGTGTCGGAATTCCAAGTTTGTTCTCGAGAACTCTTCACCATGCCTGCCAGAACTCCCGCTCCCGGCGGTTGCTTGGATCCTCGATTAGGGGTATCCGATAAGGTCTCTACCTGTGCCACCTGCCAGAAAAAGTTGGTCGATTGTGCCGGCCACTACGGGTATATTCGATTGGCGTTGCCAGTCTTTCATATCGGGTTCCTTCGACACACTTTGTACCTATTACAGTGCATTTGCAAGACGTGTTCCAGAGTGCTTCTCACGGAAGCTGATCGATCCGCCTTTTTGCGTCGCATGAGGAGTCCAAGAACCGATATACTGGGGAAAAGTGCCACCTTCAAAAAAGTAGTGGACAAGTGCAAAAAGTGCCGAAATTGTCCTTATTGTGCCGCCCTCAATGGGACGGTCAAAAAGATTACTGGAGCTCCCACTCTCAAAATTGTGCATGAACGGTTCAAGGGACGGCATTCGGAAGATGAGTTGGAAGAACTGGAGAGCGAGTTGGAGAACGCAATGCGATTGAATAAAGACATTGAACCCATCATTCATAAAGAAACCAATCCGCCTTTTGAAGATTTGCTTCCTACGAGAGTGCTGGAACTCTTTTCAGCTATTACAGACGATGATTGTGAGGTCATGTGGATTGATCCCTTGATTGGGCGACCCGAGAATCTCGTTCTGCAAAACTTGCTGGTGCCACCAGTCCCCATTCGACCTTCGGTGGCTATGGATGTCGGTGGTGGAAGCAATGAAGACGACTTGACTGTAAAGTTGCAAGAGATTATTGGTGAGTTGGTGGTTCACGAATCCCACTGCCCCGCGATTATCCCTGTATGTTGCTAACTTGACGCTGATGGCTACTATTCTGTAGACATCAACGTCGCTCTGGAAATTGCGCTCACCAAGGGACCACACACCCGTACCATCATGGAAGAGTGGGACTTTTTGCAAATGCAAGTAGCGGGATACATCAATGGGGAGCTCCCCGGTGTACAGCGGCCGATTGGGGCCAAGCCCATGCGTGGGCTTTGCCAGAGACTCAAAGGAAAGCAAGGTCGCTTTCGAGGGAACTTGTCGGGGAAACGAGTGGATTTTTCCGCAAGAACCGTGATTTCTCCTGATCCGAACCTGTCGGTGGAGCAAGTTGGTGTGCCCATGCGAGTCGCAATGATTATGACGTATCCTGGTGAGTTTTCTGCCATGTCAACGCACGATTCCTTGCGCATGTTGCTGTCGCTCATTACATGTATGTATTCTACACCGCCTCATGCCGCAACACGTCGTCATGGAACTCTGACGGATCCTGGTAGAAACGGTGTCACGCTACAATATTAAGAAATTGAAAGAGCGGATCAAAAACGGTCCCAACGTTCATCCCGGGGCCAACTTGATTCGAATGCAAGATGGCTTCGCCAAGTCTCTGGCATTTGGAGACAGAGATAAGGCGGCAAAGAACCTAAGGTTTGGCGACATCGTGGAACGGCACATGGAAGACGGTGATGCTGTGCTCTTCAATCGACAACCTTCGCTTCACAGGAATTCCATCATGGCTCACAGAGCCAAGGTCTTGGAATGGCGGACCTTTCGATTCAACATTTGCGTTTGTGCTCCCTACAATGCTGATTTTGATGGGGATGAAATGAACGTAAGACATTCTCCGTTGATTCCATCATTGGCCAAGCTGTTTACTTGACTATTCAAGCTCAACTTGCTGTACCTTTCTGTCTCTATCTCAATCCAGATGCATTTGCCCCAAACGGAAGAAGCGCGGTCAGAAGCTTTGCTGCTGCTGGGAGTCGTCAACAACCTCACAACGCCGCGAAACGGAGAGCCTCTCGTAGCTGCCAGTCAGGATTTCTTGTCAGCTTCTTATCTTCTTACTCAGAAGGACAGGTTCTTTACAAGGCATCAGTTCTGTCAAATCGTTTCGTACCTCGGAGATGCTGACGAGGCAATCGATTTCCCATTTCCCACTATCATCAAGCCGATCGAATTGTGGACCGGGAAGCAGATCTTTGGGCATGTCGTGAGACCGAACAAGGAATGCAAAGTGCTGGTGAATTTCGAATGCAAAGACAAGAATTATACAAAGAACAAGCATTTCTGTCGCAACGATGGATGGGTTGCCTTTCGCAACAGTGAGCTTATCAGTGGTAACATTGCCAAAAAGACGATCGGTGATGGCAGCAAGACAGGTTTGCTTTTCGTAATGCTTCGTGAGTTTGGTCCAAAGCAGGCAGCTAGGATCATGGATCGTTGGTCCAGACTTTGTAGTCGATGGATGGGCGGTCACAGAGGCTTTTCCATTGGGATATCAGATGTCACTCCATCAGAAATCCTTCGAAAGCTGAAGCATGACATTCTGAAAGAAGGTTTCAAGAAGGTATTGTTGCTTGCGTCGTTGCTGTCTGTCACAGTCCTCCCATGTTTTCGGCTAACATTTGAAGCCCACACAACAGGCTGACCACAACATAGCTCTGTACGAAAAAGGGGCACTTGAATTGCGTCCAGGCTGCGACTTGCTGCAATCACTCGAAGAAATCTTGAATGGACTGCTTGGCCGACTAAGAGAATCTGCTGGTCAGGAGGCCATGAAGGCATTACCCTGGTCGAACACGCCCCGTATCATGGCAGACTGCGGTTCGAAAGGTAGTCCGCTGAACATCTCACAGATGGCTGCCTGTGTTGGACAGCAGGCCGTCGGCGGAATGCGTATCGCGAATGGGTACGAGCAGAAGCTTGTGGAGGCTCTGAGTGTGACCTGAAACTTTGCCATCCTCACGCTTGTCCTATGCCCAGCTTCGCGAATCGAACGCTCCCGCAATTCGAAGTTCACAGTCTATCCCCCTCCGCGAAGGGCTTCGTGGCCAACTCTTTCTTCACTGGATTGTCAGCTACTGAATTCTTCTTCCACGCCAGTAAGCATCTTGCAGTTGACGATGGTGCTCCAAACCGACCGCCGAGAGTAGCAACAGCTCATCCATGCTCATTCTTGCTCGAAAAACAAAAACACGTATTGTACGACAGTGGGTGGACGGGAAGGTAAGCTTTACCATGTCTACTTCCCCAGTTGTGTTGTAAATTCCTTTCTCAATTTGCTGCGCTGATGTAAAGGTTTGGTCGATACCGCCGTCAAAACGGCTGAAACTGGATACATGGCCCGTCGTCTTATGAAGGTGCGTTGAACAAGCGCTTTATGGCCTTCCATCTTTAGTCTTGTGGCTCACACTACTCATTATCATTAGGCTCTGGAGGATTTATCTATGCAATACGATTCTTCCGTTCGAAATAGTGAAAACACCGTGGTACAATTCACGTATGGCGATGACGGTCTGAACCCAGACAAGATGGAGAATAACGATAGACCTGTCGACTTTGATCGCCTCCGTATGCAAATCCGAGAAACGTCGCCGTGCAGAGACGAGAAGGCATTAATGGGTCAAGATCTCATTGGTGTGGTTGAGGAGAGGTTGCTGAAGAAAGACTTCCAGCAGCTGTTGCCAACAGGAAAGGTGTTTCTTCAAGAGGTTCGAGACTTCTTCGCTGGGATTGTGGACAAGCAACATCAGCTAATAGGACCAGACAGCAAAATCAAGCCTGAATTCTATGACAAAGCCTTCTGGAACGACTGCCGCATAACAAAGACCCAAGCTGAGCTTATACTGCAGGCGGCGGTGGAGAAGTGCACTAAGGCTTTTGTGGAGCCAGGAGACGCCGTGGGCGCAATCGGGGCTCAGAGTATTTCAGAACCAGGCACTCAGATGACCCTTAAAACCTTTCACTTCTCCGGGATCAGTTCGATGAATGTAACTCTTGGTGTTCCCCGCTTGAAAGAAATCATCAACGGCGCGAAGAAAATTTCGACCCCAATCATTACTGCCAAGTTGGAACAAGACAACAACAAGGTAGCAGCACGAGTCGTGAAGGCCGGAATCGAGAAGACGACTCTCGGCGAGGTGTCCAAGTACATGAAAGAGGTCTATTCACCAAACTGCTGCTATGTGAGTATTGAGTTAGACATGGTGGCGATTGAGCAACTGAAGCTGAACGTCGATGCCAGCACAGTGCGGACTGCCATCCTCAAGGGGGCACGGGGGGTCACCAAGCAGCCCGTTCTGCGGTGCCTGAAAGAGGATCAAGTGCTCATCAAAAAGGGCTCCAATTCAAAGCTACGCGTAATGGTGCCGGACGTTAAAATGGGCAAAACGACTTCGTTAACATACTTTGCAATGCAAATGCTCAAAACTGCACTCCCGGGCGTGATTGTTCAAGGAATCCCCACAGGTAAGTGCAGGAAGCTGCTGTTTCGGTGCTGCACGGATCTTTTGCCGGATTTCTCAAGCAACCTCTTTGCTGTCAGTCGGTCGTGCTGTCATCAACGAGACTGATAAAGATGGCAAGTCCACCTACAATCTACTTGTAGAAGGATACGGACTTCAAGATGTAATGGGTTCTCCTGGAATAGACGGAAGGCACACGTGTACCAACCATGTCTTGGAAGTGGAGGAGGTCTTGGGCGTGGAAGCTGCCCGTACGCAAATTTCTTCCGAGATCTCTTACATTATGGTAAGCTGCTTCGCTCTGAAAGACGTGACGGCTGTCACTTTGAAGGCGCGGGGAACTGACTGGTGAGACTAACCAATCAATCTTTTTCAGTCTGCGTACGGAATCGGAATCGATTCCCGCCACTTGCTGCTCCTGTCGGATGTCATGACGTTCAAGGGAGAGGTGCTTGGTATCACTCGTTTTGGAGTATCCAAAATGAGAGAGTCTGTATTGATGTTGGCGTCTTTCGAAAAGACCACAGACCACTTGTTCGATGCAGCAGTTCGAGCTCGAACAGACCGAGTGGAAGGCGTCAGTGAATGCATCATCATGGGTATGCCAGTTCCCATTGGATCTGGGCTACCCACTTTGTTTTGGAAGAAGCAAACATAACACATGTAACCAATGCAAAGCGGTCTCGGTATGCTGTTTCTCGTTGATGTGGTGGAGGAGTGGATACGAACGGAAGCCGCTGAGTTTTGAACTCCAGCCAACGATGGCTTCTGGCTGTCAATGTCGCCATCGCCTTTAGTCGACTGGGGTGAAGCGACGGAAACTTCGAGGCCTTGGGAGACAGCTATGCTACCGTAGCTATTGGTGTTCCTTGCGCGGCATCTGCTGGCTTTGATGGGTGCAATTACCGGTATCTTTCAGTGTGCGCAGCACCTAGTAGCTGCGATGGATGCGATTGTCTTTTCATGTGCAAGTCAACATGTACTACCGGTAGTTTTGTTCAAAGGTATTCAGAGGATGCTACTAGTATTGGTTGATCTATGCTTTGTTCGCTCCATGATGGATCAACCAGAATTTTGGGATCTCGTTCCTTGCTATTCTAAATAGCTTGCTTTAATTTTTCAAATGTGTCGCTTTCTCCTCATCCGTGGCCCTGAATCATTTGCGAGCAGAGCAAGTCAGGGTGGAGACACTATCGTCTTGTGTTCAGCCTAGCTAGACCACTAGTAGTAGTAGAGTTTGTGGGGGCAATGATTAGTACCTCAATGACGAGAAGCAACTGCACCGGTACAGTGATCCCACTGGGAGGCTGCTGACGGAAAATTGGTTGGATCTTTTCCAATCTTTGACACTTCCGTGGCTTGACAGTGTTGACACAGTTCGTCCCTGGGTTACTCGGCATTTTGTCTGTTTGGGAAAGTGTTTTGGCGATTAAGGTGGTCGCCCACAAATCTTAAGCCAGCGCGAAACTGTTGAAATATTTTTAATTATTTATTTATTTTACACGAGCTATCGAGTGAAACTCGATGATCAATTGCTGCTGCTAAAGGTGTGCTGGAATCGCTGTTGCGCCCATGGATCCGACTATTGTGCATACAGGAGAGCTTGCTAATAGTGTTGGCAAGGGATAGGAGGCGAGCTTTGCCGTATATTGGATCGCCCTGTTAACTTTCTATGGGAGTGCAGCAGCGAGCGACGAAATGTTCGATCGCTGTTTGAAGCCGTTAGATCTCGATGACTGCTGCAAGGATGGGCATAAGACCAGGGCCTACTCTCTTCCTTATAGTCAAAAGAAGAAGCCAGTAGAAGGTTTTATGCCCTCAGAAGCAGCAGGCATCGAGATAATGCGGTCGCCAACAGCAACAGTCGGTTGATCGAACTGTTGTTGTTGTTGGTTTATTCGATTTTCGAACGGAATCTCACTTTTCCAAACGTCCGAACTCAATTTTTCACTGGAAACGTGTTAGAGTACTCTTTTACTATAACGGATTTCACTGGATTCACCGGCCAGCTGAAAAATGAGTCTTATATAAGGTCAACTCTCTGTTATACCAAGGTCGACCGGCGTGCGAGTACTCGTTGGGTACCCGTTTCGTCGGTATTACTTAGAGGCTTTTCATATTAATTATGGCTCGAACAAATCAGTCTAGCCGAAGCTCCTTGAAGATTCCGTATTCCCTAATTTATACGAAACATATGTGCGAAACAAATGAAAAAACCTAGCAAACTAAAGCTGGCTTAAAGCCCGTGGGCGACCACCTTAAGTGATCCTTATGTAAATGTCTACATACCGTTAGTAAACATACCAGGTAAGTAGACAAAGTAGACATTGTGCGACTTTAGGAGACATTAGTAGACAAAGTGATACATTGGTAGACATTGGTAGACAAAGTGAGACATTTTGTACTGTTTTACTGTACTATCTAGACAAAGTGAGACATTAGTAGACATTAGTAGACAAAGTGATACATTGGTAGACATCTGTAGACATTGTGAGACATTTGTAGACATTGTGAGACATCCGTAGACATTGTGAGACATAAGCCACTTTTTCAAAGGAGCATCGAACATTTAGGCAACTCTGTAATCAGATCAGGGTGTGCGAACCAACGGTGGTCAACCTACGGTTACGGCTATCTGGTTGAGTCTTTTAACCATTTACGTAACCGATAACCTGTAACCAGATAGATTTTCGCTATCTGGTTGGTAACCTATAACCTAACCTTTTACGATCTGTAATTGGTTCCGGATGTGGTTAGGTTATAGGTTACCTACCTGGTTATTCGGAACGTAACCGGTTACATATACGGTTATCTAACTGGTTACGTATCTGGTTACTCGGAACGTATCTGGTTGAGCGAAGCCGTTTTTTGTTCCTCATTCCCTCATAAATTCTCAAAGAGGAACCTGATAGGGAACCTATGCCCAAATCTACCTGGTTTTGGTTACATATCTGGTTACCTATCTGGTTCTTCGCAACGACCTATCTGGTTACGTATCTGGTTATCCGCCGATCTACCTGGTTACGGTTTCCCATTGCATTGCCTATTGCATTGGTTTCCCATTGCATTGCCTATTGCATTGCCTATTGCATTGCCTATTGCATTGCCTATTGCCTATCATGGAAGAAGAAGACAATGCTGGAGGCATTATTGAGGACGAGCTGTATGATGTTGCCCAATTCTCTGATGAAGGAAGGCGTGAAGCCCATGGTCTTGAAGAATTCGCAGATCATATCTCGCGAAATTCCGGGATGATTCCGCTCTCAGCTCGTGACGAACATTCATCCTCCGAGGAAGACGATTCTGACGATGAAGAAGAGAAAAGAGCCACAACGACGACGGCTCCGGATTGCTCGAAGGAAAGCTGGACGAGCATTGAAGGACCAGCCTGAGTCCGAGTCTGACTCCGAAGACGAAGATGACGGAGAAGTCGATGACGGAGAAGTCGAGAATGCCGAAGTCGAGAATGCTGAAGAAGAGAATGCCGAAGACGAGAATGCTGAAGAAGAGAATCCCGAAGTCGAGAATGTGAAGAAGAGAATCCGAAGTCGAAAATGAGCCGGTTGCTGAAGAGCCGGCTGCAGCGGCAGGATCCCAGGAGGAGGACGATGAAGGGGGAGAAATGAACCTGACGTCTCTCTACGCACGAGCAAAAGGTCTGATTGACACGAAGGACAAGGTGAACACCAGGCGCAAGAATTCCAGAAGCAAGCTGCAGTTTGGGAAGTGATGAAGTTTGCCCACATCCGACAGCAGAAGGACTTGGAGGAATTGAGAAGACTGGACTTCAAAGCTTTCGAAACGTTGGATGATGCAGAGACAGAAAAGAAACCATATTGTGTTTGTCTCCTGTGCTATGATGATCGTGCAGTCAGCTTGTACTGCTCCCTGGTGAAGCCGTCCTACAAGAGGACTGGTGGCCCACCGTACGCCCTGAATGGTAACGGCAATATGACAACCCATGTCCAGGCTAAGCATGCGGAAGTCTGGGAGGCGATGAAAGCATTGAAACACAACTACAAATACGAAGAAGGCCACGCTACTGGCAACTTTGGTGATGATGTTGGTCGTGCAACACGTCCACGCCCGACTGCTGTTTTCTCACCCTCCACCGCCGGTACTGCAATTACCGGGATCCTCCATCTCAGGTGAACGTCTTGTATGAATCTTCAAAGCTGTTGTCTTGCTGTTGTTGAGAAGCAGTGGAAGGACAAACAGTATCGGTTCTACACGAATAACAACCTTCCAGAACGGATTGTCACCAATCACACGCAGTGTCCTGAATGGATGGACTTGATTGGGTATTGTGTCAAGCATGCAAATCAAATCAACCAGCTACCCAACTATGGACTCATGGGAAGACAGGCTCTTGCTACTCACCGCCGCAAAGCCTTTATCGTGCTTGCTGCTGCGGTGAACATGTACATCACGGAGACTGACGAGTACCTGAAGAAGTTGACGGGCAAGGACGTCGGTTTCGTAACGTGCTCCCATGATGTATGTGAGTCCAACAGAAAGGAAATCCTTGGAGTGACGATCTGTTTTTACAATCCAATTCGGGGAAAGGTGTTTGTCATTCCTGTTTCTCTGACTCTTTGTGATGACAAGCATGGCCCTGAAACTGCCGATCAGATCTCCGAAATCTTGGCAGGCTTTGGGGTTAGTGGGCGTATGATCTACCATGCCATGAACGATACGACCAATGTTGCTTTGATGGTTGGTCGAATCCTGTCCGGTGAGAATGGATACTGCGTCATGCACCAAATGCAGTTAGTGGTTGAGCATTCGATTGGGAGACGCAAGCGATACAAAGACAAGAAGGTTAGCGATTCTTTTAAGGCCTGCGAGCAAGTCAGGAAGTATTCCGAGGCTGCCGCCGGATGGATACAGAGTAAGAAGTCAAGAGGAAGATGGATTGATTTCGTGAAAGAGCTCAAGAAGGTCGGGCGGCACGCGGTGATGGTACTTGTGCCCAATCATACCCGGTCCGCAGGCGTAATGCTGCACTATGCCGGCATGATTCGGAGTCGTTGGAATTACAAGCACTACTACAACAAGAACCAGAAGGCTTTGGAATTGGACGACAACCAGTTTTGGATGATTGCTCAACTGTATGCTGTCTTGTATGCTATGAGAGTTATCCTTATGCAGACTCAAACCAATGGAAATGGAACTATTTCTTACGCTCCCTTTTTCATTTACCGAGTGTTTTCCCACTATGTTACAGCAGACCATTACTGGGTGCCAGAAACAAGACGCAGTGAGACTCCGGACAGGGAAGGTAAATGGGACGGCAATGCACACTTTCCAAGGCAGAAGTTCGACGGCACACCCACTTGTCCCAGGCCAACTGTTGAGGGAGAGGGGGAAACATTGCTCTGCTATGTTCCCGGCGCAATGAACAGGATTGGTATGACGCGGATCAAGAAAGCAGACCTTGATGCTATTCCCAAAAAGTTGATTGATCGCCTCGTTGATAACCTGGGGGAGTACGGGGCCAACATGGCAAGACACAACAACAAGAGCCGCATACTGGGTATGTCCGTCAACCCATTTGCCACCAAGTTCTTGATACCAGAGCTACTTGCTCTCTCCAAGGATGTTGAAGAGGTAGACGGGGAGTTGGGGGGACTTGCGTGCAATGTTGATACTCTCGCCAAGCGATACTTGAAAGATGCGATCAAGGACGTCTGCAGCGAGCTTCTAAAGAGACCACAGCAACGTGCTGCTGAGGAGAGGGCAGTAACGTTCAATGCTGACGATCCATTGCTCACCAAGGCAGAGAAAAGGAGGCGTCTGCAGATGAGTGCGGAGCCTGAACAGGAAGCCCCACAAGAAGAAGGGGTTGATCGGGTGGCTGCCACCATTGACGCGTGGTTCGATCAAGACTTCAAGCTGGTGGCAATCTTGACAAAACAGAAGAGACACGTCCCGCTCCCAATTATCAGCACGATTGGCACGAACAAGATAGAATGGGTGGAGAATGTGGAGCTGGTGGCCAAGCATTTTGACTTGTTGGAGTGGTGGGAGACACATGGGAAGAGTGCTTTCCCTCTTATCTATCCCGTGGCAATCTGTATTCTTGCCGTCCCAGAGAGCAATGGGCACCAAGAGCGGACTTTCAGTGCCGCTACATGGATGGATGGGATTCTCAAGCAGCTCCAGCATGACATTACTTTCCAAATGAAGGTCCTGACCTACAAGAATTCCAAGTTCATGGATGAACACCGCTTCCACTTGCGGAAGGATCAGCTGGATAAAGCCAAACGTCGGACTACAGACCTGTTGGAGAGAATTGCTAAGAAGAAACCCGAAGAAGAGATTTCCCCAGCCTTTCAGGATATGCTGGAGTTGGGAGTGTTGGAGGCCATGAAGGCGTTGGAGGAGGCCCGCCAGGATGATTAGGCAGCCAGCTTGGGCAGGTCATGTTTGGTAACCAGATAGGTAGTTTCGTAACCATTTATGTAACCTATAACCTAACCTGTAACCTAACCTGATAGAATTACTGTATCTGGTTGGTAACCTATAACCAAACCAGATAGAAAATTCTATCTGGTTGCTGTAACCTATAACCTAACCAGTTAAAAATCTATCTGGTTCTCACACCCTGAATCAGATACAATAGCCTTAAATAGACAAAATGCCGAGTAACCCTAACAAAAGCCATCAAAGATTTCAAAGATAGATCTACAGCGTACCTTCTAATTGCATACCCAGTAGTTCCTACCTTCATGTCTCCTCAGCTAATACTATAGTTCAACTCTCAAGCTAGCTCCGAGCTAGGAGCATGTTTGCCAAGATCATGTCATCGACCAACAAAGACGATGCGGCGGCATCGACTGCGACCGACGAAAGCTATTTTGATCTCTTTGATGACGATGAGGATGACGCTGACAAGGGGGATATCAAGGAGCTCATGAAGTCTCTCGATGCACTTCCAGATCTGCCTGCTCCGTTGCCGGAAAAGATCGAGCGTGCCTTGTCGCAATCCTTGTCTCAGATTGCCTTTGCAGCCAATCCCGATGATGAAACCAAAGATGGACTCTCGGAAAACGCCCGAGCGAGCTTGTCCACAGAATCAGCCTATGGGCACCCGCTTAGCGTCGAAGAAGCCGAAAAACGAATCCCTTCAGGTGCTGGTGGTCTCCAATGGCATGTCATGCTCATCAATGGCGACCCTTTTCATGAAGATGGAAACCTCAAAAAGGGTCTCAATCCAAGAGACTTTAACCTGGAAACGAAGACCATCAAACCTCGACGTGCCAATCTACCCATCCTTGCCACAGACTTTTATTCGTCGTTGACTCGGGTGGAAGGACCCGATGATCCACGGTTTATCTTTCATGGAGTTTTGAATGGATGGCCTTCACTCCAGACCTTTGAGGTGGTCAAAATAGAACGCAAGCGCAACAAGGAATTTGTAAGACCATCCGAAATCATCAAAGGACAGCGAGTATGGGTACCCATCTGGCAAGCGGAAGTCGAAGGAAAGCAAAGACTGGATCCAACCATAACGGAAAGTGGGCTTATCTTTCGTCTCACTCTCCGTGGACCTGGATATACTAGTAAGGGTTGGTCCAGGAAGAGCCCTGGATTCGCCTTTTGGTATCAGGCACAGCTGAGACCAGAACCAACCCTGACCTACGGAACCCAGATGATTGATCAAATGGATCCAAACGCTATCTGTACAAATGTGCACATGGTGGCCCACATGTATGCTCGTGTCAAGGAGAATGCAAAGGATAAACTGACGTATCACAGGTGAGAAGGAATGAATAAACTGCAGGGAAAAGGAGAGAACGAACCCCTGTTCACTCCACTGACTCACGGCTACATTATGATGCTTGATGCTTCCAGCTGTGTTCTGTTGGAATGGAATCACCAAGAATATTGGTAAGTAAAACAAATTCTCATCTCTACATTCACTGTGTCGTGTGCTTATAACGTACATATCCTTTTTTCTTCATCTCCTAGCACTGTCATTGAAGCAGCTTGGCTCAACGGATTGGCAGGCTGGAGGTATGTGATACATTCTGCTTTGGGAGTGCGATGTGAACGAATGAATTGGTCTCATGTGTCCTTGTGATTTGATTCGATTCCATGTGTCTGTAATGGCCACAACAGAGGAAAGTGCAACTTTTACGATGACATGGACGATCCAGTGACTCAAATGTACAAGTGTTTTCCACCCGAGATGGTGTGCCCTTGGTTGACCAATGCTGCAGAGATCCGAGCTTTTGATGTGGAGTCAAAAACGTTCGATGAGTTCAAAGGATACATGACCAAGTATGAATCACGCGACAAACGCTTTTGGGATGCTCAGTACCCATTTTCACACCCAGCTCGCCTTACATACCGGTCCAAGAAGGACATTGCTCAGTATTTGGTCAACTACATGCGCAGAGATGTATCCTACAATGAACTCAAACGAAATTGTCAAACATTGTCAGCAGACCTTTGCAACTTCGTGGCAGGAAAGAACAATGTAAAGCCCTTTCATCCTGTGAACAGGATTGAGTACAAGAATCGATCATACTTGTTTCTTTATGATCCTGACATGTATGATCAACAGGATGAAGCCATTCAGGCCAACCAGCTTTGAAGCGAGCAACCCGTTCTTTTTGGAAGAGCTCCAAAAACCAGAGAACAATCTGGCATCAGTGGCTGGCACGTATGGAATGTGAGAGCAGCTATGTTTGGGTTTGTGAACTGTAGTTCTAGCTAGTTATGTAGTACTTTGATCTCCACTAGCTAGCTAGCTAGTGCCGGAGAAGAGTCTGGTGTTTTCTCACAAACCTGCCATCCAAACATCTACCGTACCATCTACTAGCTAGAGTCACGAGTCCTGGGCTAGGGCAGAAGCAATCACGGATGTCGAAACATGAATACTTTTCCGGAAGGATATTTAGAATTGAGTCACGAGGATGCCTCCAACCTTCACTACAGTGTACTAGCTCTAGCTAGCAACCGGCAGCACTTGCTGTTGGCGCCCATCATCTCACATCGCAGAATACCGAACAGCACACGAGTTTCGACACCAAGAACTTCTACTAGCTAGCTAGCCAGCTAGTATATCGAGGCGGTGCCTTTCGACACAAGAGAGCAAACAAAGAGGATGGTAAAAGACGACATTGGTTATCTGATTGGAACTGGGGTTGCTCTGGGCTTCATCCATGTCCTCACAGGCCCAGATCACCTATCGGCATTGGCAACTCTAAGCGCCAATGTCGGCAACCACCTAGACGCGGCATTGCTAGGCGTTCGATGGGGTATCGGGCACTCGTCAGGCCTTCTTCTGGTGGGGACTGTATTGATAATACTCAGTCAAGCCGGTCAAGATACCGTTGACATGCCCGATGCTGCTACCCACTTTTTCGAATCCATTGTCGGAGTTTTTATGCTCTTGCTGGGAGTCTACGGGATAAGGAAGGCTTGGTTGAAGCGCCCTGCAACTCACTATGATGCCATTGACAATCAACATAGTCCGGGAAAATTGAGAGTGAGTAACGGAGAAAAAGAACTGCGACAAGTTGGAAATGATGGGCTTTTTAAAATTGATTCCGAGGACGCGGAAGTGAATAATCACGGGGAAGGCTCAGCAGACGACGGCGACCCCCTTGGCGATTCCGCATCGTCGTTAGAAATTCAGTTTGATGGCGATGATGGTCCAGTGTGTATACCACCTCCGGTATTTCGACAGTTGGAAGGTCAGGGAGGCAGTGCGATTATGGCACTTTCCAGCGACGATTCAGAAATGGAAGAAGCCGTGGTTGTGGAACAGGCTTATATGGATACAGTCTCACCATCCAGATGCCGACGGCTTATCCACGAAGGAACATCGAGATTATCAGCCAAAACTATTGCGTTCCTAGCAGGCATTGTCCATGGGCTTGCTGGACCTGGTGGAGTCCTCGGTGTTATCCCCGCTGTTCAGCTGCAAAACTGGAAATTGGCTGCGGTTTATCTGAGCTGCTTCTGCATCAGCTCTACTCTTACTATGGGCTGTTTTGCTACCGCCTACGGAGCTTGCAGCTCCAAAATTGTCAGTCATGGTTCGAGAGGAAGAGAGTTCCAGATCGAGTGCATGTCAGCGTCTCTCAGCATCCTTGTGGGCATCACCTGGTTGACTTTGCTAGCTTTGGGAAAGCTCGAAGATGTTTTCCCTTAGCCATCCTGAAGGATCTGGGAGTCCAGCATATTCATTCAGAGATTCGGACAGACATAAGAGACTTGGGGAATTACTATTCGCAGAGCCGGTACTGGCTGAGCAAGAAGGGAGCTACCTCCTTTCACCGCCAGCTTTCGTTGATTCGATACGTTTTAATTAAAATATACAACTTTAGAGGAATCTTTTCGGTTTCCGTTGTGATCATGAGATCTCTACAGCGATGCGGACTCTCCGATCCTACTTGCCAGCACTATTGCAACTGAACGATATTTGTTCTTGCGCCATTGTACGCATAATCGGTGGCGACTTCGAGGAGATCGTACGAATTTTCCATTCTCCGGTACCTAGCTAGATATTCGCGAGTAGTGCGTGAATTCCTTTGCCTGCATAAGGATGCTGTGACTTCAACGTACCATTAGTGGTTCTGGATTTCTGATTCATCGTTCACTCGGGTTTGTTTCCAAGTCAAAAGAAAAATTACAAGCCCACGAGGATCATCGAGTAACTCTAATTGTCATCGTTTTGTGCGCCCATCGTGTTGACAGTGTGACTCATGGGTCCTTCTTTGCAGTTCTTGTTGAGTTGGAACAGTTAATTCACCGATGCGGAGACAAGCAAGCTATTTATAAGAGTTTATTAGTTATTGTGGGTGGGTGAAATTCAATAAAGTAGGTCACGACCAAGCAAAAAAGGCAGTGGCAGAACTATAGGTCTCAAAAGCCACATCGAAGGCCGGTAGCAAAGAGCTAGTTTACCAACCAGACGAGACGACGCGGTCAAGCTCTCGTTCCAAGCTCAAATCGAAGCGCAAGATGAATTGTTGATAGGTGAAATTGATTTGCTGTTTTTCGATCGACCCTTGCCTAATCATACATGGCATCGTCGTCATTGTCGCCACTTCCTCCATTGTTGTTGCTGTTACCGTTGCTTCCACCGGAACCCGCACCACTATCGCCCCCAAATCCAAAGCCTCCATCCATCAACAAGTTGGCAGCCAGTGCTTCGTTTTTGTCACAGGCGAGAAATGCTTGGGCTGCTTCGGCACGATCAAATCCCATTTCGGTGAGGCGGTTCACAGCTGCCATTTCTTCTTCATTCAACCGCAGCACTTGGGGTCCACCCTCACCAGCTCCAGCAGCGCCCATGAGGCCTGCCATGTCGCCCATGCCGCCACCACCCATGGCCTGCATCATATACTGTTGTAGTTGTTCGGGTGGGATTTGTCCTAGCATTTGAGCCGTCTGCCGAAGTTGGTCAGCCGAGAGACCCATCATGGCAGCCATTTGGTTGAGTTCTGCAGGACTCATACTTTGAATCATCTGTGCCATCTGGGCGGGATTGGCCATTCCTTCCAGCATGCCTGCAGGGCCGCCAGCTCCTGCCCCCGCGGAAGAGGCTCCAGAAGAGGATCCCGAATTGGCAGCGGGTGCTGGAGCATCCGTGACAGGTTCATTCATCATGGCCAAGAATGCCGCCTGGTTTTGGTTGATTGCCTGTAGCAAGTCGGGTTGTTGTTGGCCAATCTGGGCAAGGACGGTCTGGAGCATGTGTGGATTGGTCTGGACCAATCGACGAAGCTGATTGATTTGGGGGTGATTTCGGAATGACTCGAGGCCTCCAGCAGCCCCCGATCCAGCATTGGCGACTGGAGAGGGTGCCCCCGATGCAGCCGCTTCAACACCCGGGGGAATTCCATTGGTCAAGAATTCCATGGCAATATCTGGATTTCCATTGGCAGCTCGCAAGCAATGACGAACTTCAGCCTCTGGAAATCCCATGCCAGTAAGATTGGAAACAACTTCGTCGGGAAATTCGCTGGCGCCCGAAGGTCGAGCAGGAGCAGCAGGAGTCTCCGTAGACGAAGATGCTGCGGGAGTTGTCGCGGTACTAGCTGTGGTGGTGGTTGTCGTGGTGGCAGCAGCAGGAGCAGTTGCCGGAGCTGGTGTTTTTGGTTCCGCTGCAGGGGCAGGAGCCGCAGCGGCAGGAGCAGCTGCTGGTTTTTTGGCCTTTGTCACCATGACGACAAGAAAATCGGTGGGTTTGATGTTGCATTCCTCCACTTTGGAATCATCCTTCAGAACACGTCCAGAGTGAATCAATTTCATGGTGGATCCCGCGAGCTCAGGCTTGGCCTTTTCCTGTTCGACACAAAGCGGTCAACATGAGCCATCAACAATGACTTACTTGATTCGATTCGCCTCCTCGCAAACAAATCCCAAAAATTGGATTCGATTCGACAAAATCAAGCCAAATCAACACAACGGATCCAACAAAGACGACCAACACCCTACAGGTACCCGTCTACATTTAAAAAAATCAAAAGCGACGACAAGAAACTGGACCGGCGAAGGCCACATCGATCGCAAGAACTGCTGAGGGAATCCTAATGCCAACGGCTACTTACCACAATGGCTTTGACTTCCGATACAACATGGGTTGGTTCACACTCGACGTGGAACTTCTCTCCCTTGAGAGTCTTCACCAACAACTTCATATTGATATACGCAATGCCCACTCCTCGTCCTATGCGGTCTCTTTGGTTCAATGGTTCAATGGTTCAATGGCTCAATATCTCAATGCAATGATGCGACTGGCTGGTGGGTTTGCTGTGTGGCGACCATGCAGATGGTTGTGGCGCCTGGGTTGTTTGTCGCCATGGAGCACCTGCCGCGAGCCGGTAGGGCCAGTTAAAAGGTTCGGGATATGCAAAGGAGTACACGCACGACTCAAGGCCTTGACCATTGAGCATCATCCACCCCACCACTTTCTTATTGCTTGTTGTCTCTGACTAAACCGCCGTCGTATCGTGATCGATCATCTTTGTCGTCGACTCGACAACTGAAAATTAAAACGGAGCCATGAGTGATCCATCTTCGGAGAATGCCAACACCAATGGTCAGGGCAATCCAGCAGCGGAAGAAAAAGTCAAGGTCCATTTCGTGGCCGTGGGGAGTGCTCCCATGATGAAGAAAACAAAGTTTCAGATTGGTGCCGACCAACGCTTTTCATCGGTGATTACTTTTCTACGCAAAATTCTAAAATTGTCAGGAACTGGATCCTCTTTGTTTCTATATTGCAACTCGGCATTTGCTCCTGGGCCCGATGAATGCGTGGGAGACCTCAGAGACTGCTTCAATGTTCGAGGGGAGTTGGTCATCAACTACAGTTTGCAGGTACCGTATGAAAAAAAATCTACGTGTCAAGTCGATCAAATTGGGTTGCTATTATGGTGAAATGATGTACGTGTATGGTACTGTATCCTCATCGATATGGTTGATTGTTCTCTTTCCTTTTGATTTAGGAAGCATGGGGGTAACTTTGGTGGTATCTTTCAATAAGACGTGCCTCACAGACACAAGATCGTCTCTGGCTACCGAGCAATTCGTGCGGATACAGATATGAAATGTCTTATTTTGCTTGCTACCACCTAGTAGAGAATTTTGCTGGCCTTCTGTGCAGGAACGCCCTCACAGCTGCTGAAATCTGCAGGCCTATGCAGCTAGCCACAGCGTGAAGATTTCATGATCAGCCAGAATGGCCAGACGGGCAGGCATTCATTCAAGCAGTGGTTTTCCAGAAGCGTAGCTTACACTTGACTTATTGTAGGATAAACAACTTAGCCCAAGTAGATAATTGGTATCCGTGTGGGGTTACCAAAGGCAGGTTGAAGATACCACAATCTCCATCAAGCCAGGTCTGGACAAGGTATTGCTTCGAACTTTCTGATGCGGTCAGGTTGGTTTGGCTGAGCAAAAGATGAATTCCAGAGCTCTCGTTCTCTTGATGATTGGTCGAATCGAATCTTTTGCGACCTCGTTGATTGCCTTCTGCTTCTGTTCTGCCGTACTGCAGCACGACACTGCGTCACACAAAAAGCGAGGTTTGTTAGTCCTCATCAGGCTCATTTCTGGATTGATAGTCGCTTGGATCGGGCATCCACTGCTCTGGATAGCCCGCAAAGACCATGTTGTTGCGAACGCCAGATAGGAACTTGACGGCAGCCTCATCTCGTTCCTGCTCCATGGCCTGAATGGCTCGAAATGCCTTTTCGGATGCTGGCAACTCTGGTTTGATACGTGGCCCACTACCAGGCTCCCAGAGTGACTTTTGGACACGATGAATATACGCAGTGGATTGTCCTCCCGTCAACCAGCAATACCCATCCACATGCTCAACCAGTTCCAGTTGATAGCCGCCGTAGGGCAATTCGTCGTCATCGGGATACGGGCCAATGTATCCCTCCAGTTCCAGTGAAAAGTCGGTTGTAATGACGATGGCGCCTGGTTTGCATTGTCGACCAATCGCCTGTGACAGTGACTGCAGAATGGATTCCGACATGCAACTAGAGAAGCAAAAGACGCAATCTACATCCCCAAAATACAGATAGGGGTCTTCAAAAGAGCCACAGACGAATTCTACAGGTGCCAAGGGGAGTCGCTGATTGTCGTCAATGGCCAAACGGTACGTGGCGGTAGCGTCAATTTCCTCACTCGTTTCGGGTTCCTCTGGCCCTTCTGGGGTCTCTCTTTTGATCAGGAGACCATGCTCATTCTCGACCCACTCCTCGTCGTCGTCGTCGTCTTCCTCTTTGGAATCATCGACTTGTTGTTGTTGTTCTTCTTCTTCTTCTGAACTGCCTGTCACTGCAGTATCTCTACACTCTTGAAGCTTGGCATTGGCTACATCGGATATGCCTTGTAGAATTTCAATGCCACGGCAAAGTTTCCATTGGGGATGGAGGGCAGCTGCAGCCAGAACAAGACGACCCGCGCCACTGCCAATATCACAAAAGACCTTGTCCTTCCAACCATCACCATCATTACTTGTGTCATACTCTTGCTGCACTCGATCCAACAACTGTGCAAAGAATCCCAAATCGAATTCTCCGTAGGTAAATTGCTTGGGTGGGTCTTGGCCCTTTTGAATAAATGGCCAATAACCATCAGTCCGGGAAGCTGCATTGCGCTCTTCCAAGGATTCCGGTGGATACAGCCGTGACAATCCTTGCAACACTTGACGGTAGGAGACGCCAGAGAGCGATTCTTGGTTCTCATCAATATCCGGATTTTCTTCAGGAAGCAAGGGATCCGAGGTGGTGATGGCGGATATACGTATCGACTTCGGGTTGCTATTTCGGTGCCCTGGCTGATAGACAAAAGAGGACACTGGAAGTGCTGCCAACAGTAGAAACGACGCCAACAGCAGCACTGGCAGATTTTGACGCTGATACCGATACATGGGTTGACTTGTCATCTTGTTTTATCTCTCTAACCTCAACCAGAGTTTACAGCTGCGAGACCGCAATAAGGAGATTGGGTGTGGCCATTGTGATGTGTGAACGGGCTTTTTGCTTTTTGACACCACCACTGACGTATGTGCCTCCAACAAAACGTATTTTTCATGCAAGTTTTGTATTTTGGACAATTCCCCCCAGCTGCTAGCTAGTGGGAAAATTGACATTATGAAGCAACAGGGATACTGGACCGTCCGACGGTTTTCACTCAGGATTTAAAAAGCTTCCACGACTGACAAAAAACTTGACCAGCACAATTAAGGGATTGTTTCTTAAGGGATTGTTTAAGGGAGAGTCAAAGATTTAAAGGATTGTTGTTAAGAGATTGTTTATTTAAGGGATTGTTTAGGGGATAGTTGAAGAAATAGGGGATAGTTGTATGGTATTTCCATTTGGCGTTAAGGGATTGTTTAGGGGATAGTCCAAGATTTAAGGGATTGTTTTAAGGGATTGTTTCTTTAAGGGATTGTTTAAGGGATAGTTGATGAGTTAAGGGATTGTTTAAGGGATTGTTTTAAACGGTCAGTCAGTCGTGGCAATTTCAAGATTTTTTAAATCCTGTGTGAAAACCGTCGGACGGTCCTGTACCACAGAGTGGCTAGCTAGCTACTAGTAGAGTCGACCTCTCTCATGGAGTCAGGTACCTAGCCAGCTCGAATGATTGAGTCTCAATATAGCTAGCAACATCCAACAATGAACCCGAGAAGCTTTCTATTCAGCCAATAGGGGAGGGACTGCCAGAACAAGCTTCTTCTCCGCATCCCCTTGGCAAAGCCCCTTCCTCTTCTGTACCCATTGATTGCCAACGTTCATTTCGTTGTTGGTCCTGATACTTTCTGACGTTGGCCAATACGCTATGCAACTATTCTTTTTTCTTTTTAAACTCTAGCTGATAGAAAGTCCAAGTTGCCCTAGCCTCTAGTATGCTGTTTTTGCCTCCATTCACTCTATAGGCAACTTGGGAGCGAGAGAGAACTCATTTCTCTTCTCTGAATTCAAATAAGTAATTATGCACGGAGCGCCCACATTCAATCAAGATCCTCATTTTCTTCCATCTGGTTGGGCATGTTTCCAGTAGCATCCACAGTAAGTTGTTGTGCACAATAAATCCACTTTGTAATGCACAATGAAAAAGAGAGCCTCACCTGCAGGCTGATTTTTGATTGTTTCTTTCCCAACGCTTGGGTTCACACACCAATAATGAGCATTCCACTTCTACTTCATTCTTCCAAAACGGCCAAAGAAACGACGCAGACGCCTCAGAGGTTGCCTTGGCGCTTTTTTGGATTCTTCTTCGATAGGTGGTGGAATAAACTTTGGAAACGCCACGAGCAAGGAATGATTGTCGCCGTCAAATTCGCCAAGCATGCCTTCAAACGTAAAGCCATTGGCGGCTGGATCTTGCAAGAGTGCCGTATCGTACGTCTTGAAGACGGGGACAAACTCTTGGACTGGTGTCACTGCCTCCACTGGACCTTTGTTGGACGACAAGACCTGAAAGTAAACGCCGGCTGCCACTGCCAGCATGACGGGAGCGACCATGACCAATTTCCTTAAGCGACGTTTTCGCCTGGCTTCGACCCGTCGACGGTGTTGTTCGAGCCGACTGGCGGAGGAGGAAGACCCATAGCTGCCGGTGCTCATTCCATCATGTTTGGGTGACATGACAGTGTTACTGTAATCGACCAAGGGCACGTAATCCTCGTCTCCGGAGATAGCCGTGGTGACCTTTTCCCAATGCACGCCACGTTCGGAAGCATCCCGGGTGGTGGAAGAATCCACAAAATCAGCACGCAAATCTCTGGGTGGAATTTTGGCACAGACCGGTTCTGGGACGGTCTCGGGTTCATCGGTACCGTCGGGCACCATTTTCAATTTGGGGATTTCGATATTGTTGTTGTTGTTGTTGGAAGCCTCTTCTGCCTGGACACTGTTGCTGCTGGGCGGTAACACCCCCAACAAATTGTCTCGCTCGGGAGAGGGTGTTTCCGGTTGTGGTGATTCTGGATGCTCCTCCGGGTGTGTAAAACTGGGATTGAAGTGACGCGACAAACTGCCTCGTTCTCCTCTCTGCGCATAATGGGAGGGTCGAAAGGACGCCGATCCAACTGACGAGACGTCGTCATCCTGGAAGGATGGATTGACCGAAACCGATGCAGTGGGGCGTTGATAGGCTGCATAACGCGCCGGGCTCATGGTGACGTCCGTTTCCTTATTGTTTTGGTCCTTGGATGGAACGGAACCTGGAGGATCTTGTCGCAAGCTTCTCTTTCCAGCATGACTACTGGATGTGTCATCTGTAGTAGCGGGTGTCAATTCGGCAGCTGCAGGAGTGGAGAAGGAGTTTCGAATCAGGGGATGTTCTTGTTGTAGCAGCAATAAGTCCGTACCATCATGCGAGGAACGCGACAGAGACATGACCAAGGATGCCTTGGATGCGCCGACTTGCGAATTGTCGTTGCCAGTGTAAGCAGACAATCCATCCCCCGTAATGGAAGTCATCATGGACGAGAGATGTCCTGCCTTTTCCAACATTTCATTCAATTGCTCTTCCACGCCTTCTTCTTCCATGACGACACTTCCCGCCAAACCAACACCACTGTTGTTACTAATACTGATCGTACCATTATGAGTGCTCACATCACCGCCAACACTACTCAACGAAGGTCCCGCAATGCTGCCATCCGCAACGCCCATTCCCACGGTGGCACTGGCTTGCAACTTCATGTCGTTCATTTTCTTCAAGAGCTCTTCTGTCTCCTGCAAGAGGTCCATGGTGGCCTTTCCTGGTTGTTGTTGTTGTTCTTGTTGTTCTGGAAACGATTCGTCTTTGGACAAGGCTGAAACATTCGACAATGAGGGTGTCTTGACGGTCACAGCCCGACCTTCTCGAACAAAGAGATCCTCGCTGCTACCGTTGCTAGCGGCCTCTGCCATGATGTTCAATTCTGCACCGGGGGTCATCTTGGCTTATTTATTACTATTCGCTCAGGCGGATCAATAATACAGTAATGAGGGAATAGGTCTCTCTCTCTCCAACGGTTTTGGGATCCAATGTATTTTTGGTAACTATTGTATTTCTCGCCGAACAGATTGTGTTGATCTCTTGCTTGGACGTGGCTTCAATTCAATTCATCGATTTCATGAGGAGCGAGAGAGGAGTGACGATGCATTGGGACACGTTGACACAAGAGGTTGAAGTGACCCTTTATTACGGGGATTTTACATATTCACAGGTCGCGCAGTGGCTCGGCCATCTGCTCCAAAAAGCAACAGCGAAGACAAGGTGCACCAACCCAACTAACGGAACAAGAACAACAACAACAAAAGATACCGTTCGGCATTGTTCTTCTGCGAGTTGATCTTCTATTAGCTGGTACCACCACCAAGGAGATATTGCATGCAACGATGCCTCCCTCTCGTCCTCCCGTGTCGGTCAAAATGACGTTTTGGATTGGATCCTCCAGCGATGATGATGAAGAGCCACGGCAACAGAAAACTTTCTCCCAAGATCAAGGGACGCAACCTGCTCGCCTAGGATTGCCACCGGGAGTGGAGCCAACCAAGCCATCCGCGGGGTCCTACGACTACAGTGGTATGCACGATCATGGGCCATTGGTGCCACCACGGGAAGGCGGAGAAATGGCACAACTGATTGGTTGTGTCCAGGCTGCCAAACAGTACAGGTATGTGTTGTGTTTGCTTTTGCAGTATCTTTTATCCGAAGGCATGGCATCTGCCCAGCCATACCTTTCTCACACTGCTACCGTATTGATCCAACCTCCAGCGATGAATATCTCACCAAGATAATAGAAGAGGAAAAGCAAGCAAAGGCTAAAGCATCAGACTCTAGCTAGCATGAAAGTAGATAGATCAGCACTTCTGAATATTTTGCAAGGCTGCTCCATTAGAATAGTAGACTACCGTAGCAGACAAACAGATACAAAAATGACAAAACACGCTCTGTTTCCTATTCTTAGCATTGGCAACATGACAGATAAGACTGTTTCCAGAAAGTTCTACGAAGGTACGGGTAGATTGATTGCCATGGATCGCTAGCAAGGAGTGAACTCTGCCTCTGCAGACAACATGAGGGATAATGATCCATCCCTTCAATCCTGGTCCGATTGCAATGGAAGGTCGCGGACGAGTCGTGAAAGCCTTGTATCTCCCACGTCCATATCCACAGTTGCGCCTCCACCATACAACGCCTGCAGCTTCTTTGTGAACTCGCTGCTCTCAATTTCGTCTTGTGATCGATACGACGCATTGCGAGGTCGCTTCAAGAGGGAGCGTGGAGTGGTCGAGGACCCAGAAACAACAGGAGATCGAAACGGTGAATCCGATTCGTCGCCTTCCGACATGCCCGAATAACTGCGTTTGTAGTTCGACTGGACGCCTGGTGGTGGCGATTCCGACCCAGGTGGAGAATCCACAGTGTTGGGTGTGTTCATTGCACCTGGCGGAACCGGAGAAATCGTTCTGGATATCTGAAAGATGTCTTGGGCTTTCTTAAAGACACCCGCGTCGTCGGTGGCTTCGGATTCGTCTGCTTCTTTCTGCTTCGCGTTCTCTCTCGTGGCGGGGGTCGACTCCATCATAGATGGATGATCTTCCGATCCTGTCAAGTCGACTTCATTGTTGAGGTTGTCAGATTCGTCGAGAGCATCCAAGTCTGATCCAACGGAGCCAGTGGCACTCCGGATCGCGGCTTCCACGATTTCTTCGGCGGCGCCCTGAGGCAAGAAAAGCATCTCATCGGCCACGAAGCCCGATTCGAGAGCCACTTGAATACACTTACGATAGTGCCTATTTTCCAGGAGTTGGTCACATTCGCGGCGCAAAGCAGCGGGGGCATTCGCTGTCATCTTGGCAACCGCCAAAGGAACGCTTGCTTCTTGAAACGCCTCGTGTAGTTCCTTTAATACGCGTCGTGCCCTATCCAAAAACCCGTGGTATGCCCATGCAACCGGGAGATGGAGATCCTTGCAAAAATAGTCCAATACAAAGCCTTGTTCCGTTGCAAAATCTCCGGCAGGCCAGCTTGACCACGAATCTTCGATGGAGTGACTCTGCTTGTCGAGCTCCTTGAGGAGGGCGGACAGAGCCACTCTCGCACGTTCTGATGAGTCGAAGACTGACGCCGTCCAGAGTGTATCGGTGATGCATTTGCTCGCTAGCTTGACGGCGGACACCTGCTCCACAGCCAGAGGAGCATCATCAGTGAAGGTTTGGATCAGGGACTTCAACGCCGACTTGAGGCAGCGTTCCAGAGCAGATACAGACGACTCGACCGGAAAGAAGGTTCTGAACTCTGCAGTTTCAGTCTGTTGGAGACATTCACCAAGGAACTCGTTCACAGTCTCGCGGTATTCTGAGTCGAATTGCTCGCCCAGTACATAAGCAACACGGGGGACATCTGGGCCAATGCATCCAAAAGCCGACGCGATCCCTTCAATCTTCCGAGAGCAGCTCCAATCGCCGCTGCAAAATTCGGGTGGGATAACAAAGAGCGCCGCATCACAGACGACAGGGCCAACCCAGCTATCGGCCTTCACAAAAAGGACCCTGACCTCAAGGTTTTGTGCTCCAGCTCCAGCTGAAGCCAGGTCCTCCAAAATGTCAACCTTCCCGTACTCAAGGCGCCTATTTAGCCAGGTATGAATCGACTCGTACATGCTTTCCTCCTCTAGCCCATCTGGCTCTGGAAGAACCACCGCAACTTTCAACAAGATCGTTGTTTTCAATGCTTCCGTTTCAACCATCCGAAGACCAGTTGGCCGCATGTGATGCAAAAGCTCACCATCCCCTTGAAGCTTGTTCATCAATAAGGAAGCCACGTCAAGCGCGGCTGGATCTTTCTCGGAAAGTATTCGATTCAGTATTTTGCGTGTGTCCACAATTTGAGATTGTGCCATGGATCGCGAATTCGATCCCTCCGACACTAGCTCCTCGGCGCGGAAGTTTTCTGTGAACGGGGATGATACAGAGAATGTAGGGTCCATCCGTCCCAGGCTTTCCCTTGTACTTCTACTGGACTGAAAGCTGCGAGGTAGCTGTTCGCGCCAACGTCGTAACAGCAGTAGTTTGCGGGCTTTGTCAACACGTTGTTCCAACTCCTCCTGTGCCTTCCTTTTCAAGGCTTCTCGCCTTTTACGTTCCTCCTCCTGTGCCCTCAAGGTTTCAAGTCGCTTCATTTCTTGCTCCTTTCTGATGCGCTCGGCCTCTTCTCTTCTACGGCGCTCTTCCGCCTCGCGTTTTTCGCGCTCGATTCTCTCTTTCTCCTTCCTAATAGCTTCAAGCCTTTGTCGCTCCCTTTCTTCTTCTTCTGCTTTCTTCCTAGCTGCTTCTGCTTCAGCCTTTTTCCGAGCTTCTTCCTGCCGTCGAAGGGCTTCCTTGGCGGCTCTCTCTTTTCGTTCCCGCTCCTCTCTTACTGCCTGCTCTTTTTTCCGTTTCTCCTCCTCTTCCTTGAGCCGCCGCTTTTCGGCCAGCCTTTCCATTTCTTTTCTCTTTTTCTCCTCTCGTAGCCATCTCTTCTCTTCCTCGCGTTCTTTGCGAATCCTCTCCGCTTCCAAGCGCTCCTTTTCTGCATTTCGCTTGGCTTCTTCCTCCAACTTCTTCTTCTTGGCCGCTGCCTCCAAGAGAGCCTTTTGGCGTCTCCTGAGCTCTTCGACTTTCGCGGCCTCATCGTCAAATGCGGCAGGAGCTGGCACTGGAACACTCGGCTGTACATGTACGGGTTGACTCGCAGGGGCGGTTGAGGTTGGAGCCCGAGTTGCCGATGGCGCAGCATCGGGACTGACGGCTGTCGATGTCTTGGAAGGAAGCTGCATCAAAGAGGACCCGGCACCGCTGACTTCACCCCTACAAACTCCAAGCCTGGTCGCCTTGTTCAGTTTGCTTTCGATGTACTTCAGATTCTTTTTGGGGCGCAGCACAATTGGAATGTTCTTTTCCTCGTCTCTCGGTTCGGTGAAGTCCGTCTGCTTCCAAAAGATGATCTCTGCCATTCCACTTTTACCATCACTGCCCGGTTTGAGCTGCACAGGTTTGATGGTGATGTTGAAATGCTTGCAAGCCGCTCGCGCCTCGTCCAAATCATCGAAACAAAGAATCTCCGCGAGTTTCTTCAACGGGTAGGCGTCGTAAATGGGCTCGCCAGTATCCCTTCGCTTGGCTCCATACGTTTTGCTAATCATTCTGAACGCGATTCTCCTCATGGACTCGATGTGTTTGAACATCAGACAAGCAAAAAGATAGGGTGTTCCAGGATCTCTCAGAAATTTGAAGAAGCGGACGTAGTTGTTGGCTTTCTTCGCCTGTTTCGGGGGAGTGTACAAGATTAGGTTGGTGAGCAATTCCTGCTGCAGCATGATTCACTTCATGCCTCTTCAGCAGTGCGGTGCGCTCACCTTGAAGATTTCCAGCGCAAGTTGCACTGGTTTGGAATTATAGATTTCGGGTCTTTCGCGGTACAAAGCAGCTGTGTACCTCATGACTTCCATACCGCCCTCGTTATTCATAACCAGAAGAATATACAGACCCCGCATCTCGCATTCGGCTGTACCTCGAGAAGGACTGTTCACGGTCATTTTCCCAATCAACCGTTGCGACAGCGCAGATGCATCTGCTGTGTTCGTTAACGGCGACCCGTCATAGTCCACTGGATTGACACCTTGGCAAATATCGGATTGGCATCCGTGAGAAAAATCGTTGAAGTTTGTCCGTGTTTCCCTCCCCTGATCGTCTGGGACTTCAATGTATGCACGGCCCATCGCGTCGTCGTAGAAATGGTTCAGCGTCTTTATTGTCTATCTCCATGCAACCAAGCAGCGAAACCCATTTGAAGCATGAGCCAATCTGGGGGCACTATTAATAAACACCGAATGCACTGGTGAAACTTGATTCATCACTTACCTGCCCCAGCTCCGCAATGTTTTGTTGCGACTGTTCCGTTCACGACCGACAAGCTTTCTGTTGAGTATCCGACCTGCGATAGACCCGTTTCCCACACATCACGCATGCATTCATACGTACCTGTTGAACAACGAAATCATTGATATGGCTCAGCTGATGCTCGCACATGGCATGCCACCGAGCAATTCGTTCGTGACATCGCACAGCTCTTGCATCGCACATCCCCCCTGTTCCCACATAGTTTGATAGAATAAAGTCCTTGCGAATCATTCGCGTTCGATCCCAAATGAATTGATACACATCCAACGAGTTGGGTGTTCCATTTTGTGGAAAGCGACGATCGGGCCCTTGTCGGTCCCGTTCCATGACCCACTCTTCCAGATAGGCGCAGACCTCCTCCAAGACATCGGGAGGTCTGATCCATTCTGGCACATCCAATTTGTAATCTGCCGCAGATCTTCGAAACCGTTTGACAACCGTGTTGCGTAATCCCCACTGAGGAGGGTGAACGCCCCCGGGGTCGGGCATTTCCAGCAGCTGAATGTCGTTTTCACGTTCTCGTCGTACCAACTCTTCGTCGGGACACATGTACATGCAAGTTCCAATGAGTGATTTGGCCGATGCCAAGTCTTCTCGGTTGGCTTCTCCTCCGACAGCCGATGTAACAGAGGGTCTCCCTCCCCCTCCGATAGCCGAGGAGGCTGTAGCAGAGGGTCTACCACTAGGCGCACCTGACTGCTGCTGCCCCCGCAACTCGGATGGCAGGTGAGATCGTGTGGCCGTATTGGTGGTGGTGGTGGCAAAGCGAATGGCATTTCGTTCCGCCCTTGATTTTTGGTCGGAGGAATCTTCTGGCCCAGGGCTGGCGGCGCCTCGATTTCGTCGATTTCGATGGCTCTCTTGAGACTGTTTTGGTTGTCGTTGTTGTTGTTGACTACTACTAGTACCAGCAGCAGCAGAAGCAGCAGCAGCACTATCGTCATTATTGCCGCCATCCTTGTTTTTCATTCTGTCTGCCAATTTCTTTCGTTTGGCTTCAATTTTGGCCTTGAGACGTGCTAGTTCATCCGCCTTGCCATCCTGTTGTGGTGGTGGCGCCGAAGAAGGAGCACCGGCAGCATTCCCCGAAGCAGAACCGAATGGATCACCCATAGTATTATCTTCGGGAATTGGACTGAGTGATCCATCCATACCTCGGTCTGATGTGCTGTGAAATGTGCTTCCAAAAGCTGTCATGGGAGTTGGGGAATCTGATCCTCCCATTTCGACGCTGCCCGATGATTGCTGTCTATTATGCTGCTGTTGCTGTGATGACGATGATGACGATCCAAACGTCATGCCAGAGGCTGGAGCTGCTCCAAAAGGGGCGGATGGGGCCGCCGATCCACCAAATGGATTGGATGAAAAAGATGTCGAATTGTCGATGTTGTTATTATTGCCGCCGAACGTGGAACTGGCAGGAGCGGCAAATGACATCCCACCGCCAGATGCATTATTCATGGGCGCATTTCCTCCCGTGACTACGTTGGACGACATGCCAAAGGAAACTGAGGGAGCAGGAGCCCCTCCCCCAAAGGGATTTGGGACGTCCATCATTTGAGTACCTTGTTGTTGCTGTGGCGGCTGCTGTTGACCAAAGGGGGCTCCAAACATCGAATTGTCACTGTTGCTGCTGCTGTTTCCAAAGCCAGTCGATCCAAATCCAGAAGAGGGTTGGCCAAAGCCCGATGACGGTGCCGCCCCAAATCCGGGCGTCCCAAACCCGCTGCTAGCAGGAGCCGCCCCAAATGGCGGTTGTGGTTGGGCGTTTCCAAACGATGCAGGAGCAGCAAAGGTGGTTGGAGCAGATGCTGGAGCACCAAAACCCCCACCAAAAGGACTACTAGTGTTGGCGTTGCCAAATCCAGTTGGGGCAGGTGCTGCAGGCGGGGGTGATCCAAATCCACTACTTCCAAAAGCTGGAGCCGGAGCTCCGCCAAATCCAAACCCTGGAGCTGGAGCTGGGTTGCCGAAGCCACCACCAAATCCCGACATGGCTCTCAGTCAAGGTACTCTTTCCAAGAAGTTCTATCAAGTTGCCCTTGTCTACTCTCTCGCAGAAGGCTTGGCAGAGGCGTCAATAGCTTATTCCTTTCTCCTTTGCTGCAACGCTGCAACCCAAAAATCTGGCTTGTCGATCTTCGTGTCTCGTTTTGCGGATGGTGGTGTTCAGTTATAAACCGACTAAGCTGTTGGTTACAAATACGTCTCCTTTGAAGTTGCAATCAGGACCTGATTCGGACTTCCAGCAGGTTCTGGACATGTGGGTTGCTGCTCAGAATGCCAAGATTTCTAGTTGTTCTGGAAACCGTGCATTGAAGCAAGATGAAGAAATCTGGAAATGCCAAGTCCAGCCTTGGTCAAAGACTTGTCACACCATTGTTACACCATTTGATGTTGCAGCCTGGTTCCAGAGCAAAAGTTCTACCACTATGGAGGTGGTCTCACCACTCCCCCTTGTACTGAGGCAGTTGGTTCAACATGGCCAAGTCCCCCGTTGTGATCTCTGATGACCAGGCCCACACTCTTCACAACATCATCTTGGACTATCGTGATGACAACTGTCAACTTGCTACCAAGGCTGATCAGGTTGCTGGAACCAATGCCTGTCTTTTGCAGGATAGGAACAACCGCGATGTGCAGTTCATTTGTGACAATGCATCTGACATCTTGGTCCCAAACAGCATTTGCAGGGACGGAAAATGCCTGTAAACGCGGCCAGACACCAGGCACTACAGGAAACGGCCCATGGTGAAGCAACGAGGTCTCATTGGTAGATGTTGGGAGGCAAAGCAGATCTAAACCCTCCTCATAGATAGATCATTGCACTCTAGTAATCTCGCGATGGTTGATGCTCGGAGCTTAGGCGGACTCGACTCGACTCCGTCCAACACTGTCTACCAGATCTTGCTATTTTAAAATAATTGCTTGTGGACAGGAACCCGGCGGTGCTGTCATGCTGTCAATGAGTCATGGATAGGAAGTCAAGGTATTTAAGGGTAGTGGACCCCAATTCAATGCCTTCACCAAGCACTTAATGGTCGAGGGCAGGATCGATCCATGGAATTCTTGGAGCAAAGGGTGCTGTGATGAAGTGAGAAGTGTGAGATCTCCACAAAAAACAAAAGCAAAAACAAAACAATCAGCCAGAAACCTTTTTAAAAAACCAACAAGCAGAGACCATGGGTAACACACTGAGTGGAAAAGAATACAATTTGGAAGACCACGGCCAGTCTTGCCGCAAACTCTTTGATGAGTACGTCGCCGATCCGAACAAGTTCCAAGACTTGTCCTCGAAAGTGGTCGCAATCACCGGGACTTCTGAGAAGAGTATTGGCTTTCACATAGCCGAGGTTGCTGTTCGAAAAAATGCCAAAGTTTTGATGCTGTGTAACCGTGATTCCAAATCCTCTGCACAAGGAACCAAAGATCTCAAGGAATTGGCCAAGGGATGTGGGTCGCCTACTGTCATTGAAACCGTTACTTGTGATCTGCAAGATTTGGATTCGGTCTGTTCAGCTGCGACCCAAATCAACAAGATTGCCACCAAACACAACGGGCTCGACGTGTTGGTTTGCAACGCAGGAGTTATGGCCTTGAAAGATCTGCGCACCAAGGATGGGTATGACGTCCAAATGCAGACTAACCAGCTATCCCATTTTGTCCTTGTGGAGGGTGTTTGGAAAAGTATTGTCCAGGCATCCAAGAGCCGAGGAGAAGCACGTGTTGCTACTCATTCTAGCAGTGCCCGTGATTCTCCGGGTAAAGATCTGGAAAAGGACTACTTTATGCAGAGTAAGCCAGGAAGTTTGGGCGGAGAAAGAAGCATGTTCTCAGAGATGTTGTTGGGTTTCAGGGGCCCATGGTCCCGATACCATCAAACAAAGCTGGCGAATGCCAATTTTGCCATGGCTTTGCATGACAAAATTGCTGCTTCTTCGCTTAAGGGAAAGATTCAGGTTAGCAGCGCTGATCCTGGATTGGCCACTTCTAATCTGCAGGTCACCACCATGAGCGACGGAGGCATGCCCAGTTGGGCAGCCAAGCTTCTTGGAGGGAATGGCCAGTCTCCTGCTGACGGATCTTTACCAATCAGCATGTGTGCTTTTGGTGTCAACACCAAGAGTGGATGCTTTTACATGCCTCAGCAGCAGCTGAAGGGGCCTCCAATTTGCACTGTGGAGGAGGGAGTTGCGGTCAAAAAGGGTGGAGAAAAGTTGGTGGTTTCAATGACAAATAGAGAGAATGTTTGGAAATGGTGCGAAGAAGCCTTGGGCATGAAGTTTGATATTGAATAAAGTATCATTCGGTCTACACTTGCGATGAATAGTGAAAGATTGCTTTCGAGGACGTTGCAGTGACTTCGTTCGTACCGATTGGATACTTCTAATGAGCTCCGCAGATGTCATTGGTTCTACAGCCAAAGCAAACACTAGCTAGAAGCTAACAACCTTTCATCAAAGCAGTATCCATCTAAAACCTCAATCCTTAGTCCTCAGTCGTCGATATATATGCATATGTACCGTTACTACACGACCCGGTATTGACACCATCCAGTATTCAAAAGTAGTACTGGTACGTACCGTACCAGTACTGGTATCGGTACAGTCGCATCGGCCGCACCTCCACTCGCATCAATCAATTGAACGAGCCATTCCATTGGATTTTCCACTTCATGTGGCTGGCTGCCAGTGGAGGCAATCAACGGGAAGGGCTCTGTCGGGCTTGGTGTCTTCCCATCAAAAATGCCATTCCAGTTGCTTCATGGGTGGCCGCGTGCTTGGATGCACGCGGAAAATGCACGACTGGAACAGTCCAAAAGTTCCTTCTTGCTTCTTCTTGTAGTTGGTTGCCACAAACCATTTCAACACTCTTTCAGCAACACTCCAAAGAACAACATCATCATGGACGCGAAGTTTTTCGAATGCATTGTTTGTTTTGAAGCTTGTCGCGATTGCATCAACTGCCTCAAATGCAACCCGATTCTTTGCAAGAGTCATGTTGCGGAGCTTCATCGTGATCAATGCCCGAGTTGTCGAGACGAACCGTTCCATTACCAAGAAAATGTTGCCTTGCAACGGATCATTTGCCAAATGAACGCAGCGGCCCGTGTTGCAGCACCGACCGGAGAACCCAGGGAGAATGTAGCAGCGAGAGTAGAACCAGAGGAGAGCGCGGAAGAACCAGAGGAGGAACCAGATGCAGAGGATAGCGCGGAAGAAGCTGCTACCGTCGAACCCGTTGAAACCGCAGAAGAAACCGAAGCAGAGGACAACGACAACAATGACGACAACGACTCAATCAGCCGATATGGATCTAAAGTACCACGCCCCCATCCTTATGAAGACCAGTACAGGAAGCTTCCAAATGACGCACACAAGGAAGCCATGTTGGCCCATGTGCATGGCTGTCAGGATTCCAAATGTCACACTCTTTGGAGGGGGCCCTGGGGGAGTTTTATAGGCGGCCGAAAAGGGAAAACACACTTCCACCTCACAAACTGTCCAGCAGGAAAGCGGCTTAATGAATTGATTGGTTGGGACTATGACGACCCGCATTGCTAAAGGCCAGATTCTTGAACAGTACAACAGATTACAGCAGATTACATGCCATACCAGAAAAAGAACTAGCAGGAAATAAGCAGTCTTTACATTAGTACAACAAAATGACGGGCACGCACGGAGCTGAGATAGCATGTCGGAAGAAAAATGCAGGCGCTGGTGGAGCACATGATGTGGTTTGGAAGCAGGGACAACAGTGTTCGTTGCCTTGTCAACTCTAGAACTCTGCAGCCCCAACCCTTCTTCTTCGTCCCCTGAGTCTGAGTCCTATTTGGATCTTCATCATCTTTTGAAAGACACTGCTTCTTGGGGGCTGTTTTTGATCCTGTTTCTTCAGTAGCCCCTTGCAGGTTTCTCCCACAGCAGGTATTTCAGACTCGACGGCTGGGTTGGGTTTCGCAAGATGCTCTCGAACAAAGCTTGACGAAAATCCCGATCGGAGCAAAAGGAACAGTCGTTCCTTGGGCTCAATGACAAAGGGGGGCTGTCGCTGTGGTATGCGAATGGCTTCAAAATCTTGGACTGTGGTAATTTGATGATCAAATGATTCCCAACCAATAGTCAAGAATGGATTCTTGTATCTTGATTCGTCTAAAATCATGGCATAGTGTCTGACCTCGACCTTATCAAAGCCAACACGTTTTGGCCTCCTGAGGGTTTGCGGAGGCATACAATTGTCTTTTATCTCTGCTTCTTCTTCAGCGGCAGCAGCAGCTGCTGCTTGTTTTTGTTTCGAGATCATGTTGTCTTCTTGAGAGCTGCTTGGTTTGTGGGCTTCTGCTATGATGGTGATTTCGTCGTGAACTTGAGCATTGCCTGTTTCAGCACTCTCTGTCTGCGAGGACACTAGGCTCTGCTGGCTGTCAAAAACCAGCTCGACACCAATTTCTGTCTCGGTGTCAATCATTGTTGCGGCTCTGACCAATGCTATTATTTGACTGAGCATTTCATTGGCAGATTTGGTAGCTTCGAGATCTTCTGACATTGTTGGCAAGCAGTCCATGACGACCAGCCTACCAGGTAGCTGTTGAAGTTGAAGTTATTATTGGTATGTGTTGCTGGTAGGCTTAGCAAACCTAGTTTTACGTTTCATGCTAATGTAAACTCACTTTACTATGCTTGATTGTTGTTGATTTGACCAGAAAAACTTGATTGTTCTCCTGGAAACCATCGCTGATGTCAACCTCAATTCTCAATTGGGCAACCCCTCGCTGGTGGGTGGAAATTTGCGATGCAGCAGTTTTTGTCTCTCACACCGAGAGTTGGTGGCAGTTATCAAGCTCACGGTCATGTCACCCTGCTTCCGGGGTGTTGTGAATCATGAACCATGCGTAAAATGACTGATTGGTGATTGATTTTCGAAGATGCAATCCGTGACACGAAGCTAACCGTGCTCAACCCGAACTGTACTACGATGTACATGTACCTCATTTCTTTTGGATTGTCAAGGCAGGCCCCGTGAAACATGAAAGAACAGACAGCCGTAGGCTAGTGCCCTCAACCAGAATTGAATAAAAAGCCAAGGGGCTCGAGCAGTTAGCTAGTATTTGCTCCAATGCTATGAGTGATTACAATATCTAACCATGTTCTTTGTTGTCGTTGTTGCCCTGTTGTGGATTCCATGTCTGAGGTTTTGGCGGCAACTCGAATGAAGGTTCATTCTCCGAAGACTTGTAGTAATGAGCAGCTCGACTGGATTGGTCTGCCCAGTACTTAAACCAGCCAGCTTGCCGTTCAAGTTCATTGTAGAGTGCATTTGCAAAAGGGAGCACCATGGTGCTCCCTTTTGCAAATGGCACATGTGATTTTCGTGATGCTTGGCTTGAGCATTCCACTGATAATACCGGTGTGTGTAATCAGCGACCTTTTTAGCAGGTCCTTTACTCCATTTTTCCATTTCTTGAATCTTTTTTTCCCTTTGTTGTTCTATCTTATCCCAATTTGGACGGTGCTCTTTGCTCCATGCTGAAACCTGCTCACGCCAGAAACTAATGTCTTCTGCTTCCAACATCTCGTAGTAGTCATTGTAGCATTGTATTTCAGCCTCGCGTTCGTCAGTTGCCTGTTCAGCACACTTGACAAGTTGCCATCTCAGTCTGTCAGATTCCTGCCTGATTCTGCCTGCCTTGATTCTTCTTCTTTCCATTCAAAGTTGCACCCATCCATTGCTTCCCACTGTGCCACTTCTCCAAAAGCTGGCTGTAGGAATAGATCATTCATTCGTATCTTCTTCTCCAGCTCGGATCTTTGTTCGATGAATCTATTTTCTATTTTTTCCAGCCTCATTTTATGATCCTCTCTTTGCGTTCTCAAAAAGTATATCTGGGACCACTCTCTCCGTTTCCTGTCTCGGTCCTTCCTTTTCCGATTCTCTGATTGTTGCTTTGTTTCCTCCTTACGACTCTTGCACTTCCTTTTTCGGTCGGCTTCCCTTCTTAGGTCTTTCTCCTCTTCTGTCAATCCAGCCCGATGGAGACGCATTCTTTCTCGTTGGGCTTCTAAATCTGCAAGTTCCTGCTCGGTTGTTCTGTTGGCTAACTTCCTCTGTTTGTATATGCGATTGGCCTCAAGTTTCCTATGGTAAGCAGGTGTTCCACGTTTGACAGGCATGTTGAAAGCAGCAGTTCCAAGACTATGTATTGATGGACGATGGATGGGATTTGGGCATGAACCCCCAGGGTGGCTGTTACGGCTGCTGGTGTTCTGGTTGTGGAGGGGCTGGGTTCTCATCATGGGGCATCTGCACGGACATAAAAGGGGAGCTGCAAGGACGGAAATCACAACAAATAGTTCAAAGGCCCTCAGCTTGCTAGCTGGTAGTTGAGGGCAACCTCCAGCATCAAGCATCAAGCATCAAGCATCAACATCAACACAGTGCAAGGATCGTCAATCGAATATCTGAGACATGACAATATACATACTACGTTACAGCAACTCGTGTTGGCTCGTCGTCGTTCTCTTGTTGCTCTCTCTGCGCTTTCCCGTTGCGATTGCCGTCAAGAGCTGCATGGGATCTGGAATCACTACAAAAGAAGCCTGTGATGCCGTTTGCTACGGTGGCTACCTATTCATCTACGCACCAGAGAGTTGGCACAACAAACTGGATGTGGTATGCTCTTGCAGTCGGAGTGGTAAATACTGCGAGGATTCCGATTACCCCCTTCCAGGAACCGGGTCGAACAGTGGAAATCAAGATGGTGCGGGTGCTGGGATGGTCGTGATGGTGGTGGTGGTCGTGGTGGTCGTGGT
The DNA here is from genome assembly GCA_903772945.1 of Seminavis robusta. Classification (NCBI taxonomy): domain Eukaryota; phylum Bacillariophyta; class Bacillariophyceae; order Naviculales; family Naviculaceae; genus Seminavis; species Seminavis robusta. The sequence continues at coordinate 59,534 of CAICTM010000218.1, forward strand.
GGTCGTGGTGGTCGTGGTGGTGTTTGCCATTGGCACTGGAATTGCCCTGTTCATGCACCAAGCGCAAAAGAGAAGACGTGAACAGCAACTACAGCAGAAGCAATCTCCCCCGGCTGAAGTTGTTCCTGTCGTGGCATCAGAGTTGCCACGTCCTCTTGGGGACAATAAGGTTGATGCTGCACATTCGGTGGTCCCAAAAGCCCAGATAACATCAACGACGACAACACCTAAAGACGATGAAGTCTTTCAATGCTAGCTTATTCGATTGGATTCGATTCAAGCAAGATACAAGGATGATGCTTGGGAGTAGCAACTAGTGGCTAGCTAGGAGTAGCAACTAGCTAGTGGCTAGGTCACTCATTAGTTGCTTCATTTTCTTTCTTATTGCGTCTGCACAGTACTACTAGTAGTGATTCATGGTTACATCCACGCATTGGAAGCCAAGCTGTACTAGTATGTAACACCGGTACGGTAACTGTCCACTGTCTAGCCTTGCTTATGGTTGAGAAGCCGTGGCTTCTGGGAGGAGCAGGAAAACGCATTACACCACTACACAAGCCATTACACACTACATGCAAGTACTATTTTATAAGGGCATTCAACAAGCTACCCTTTTTGGTTACATGAGCACTCAACAAGTTGCTCCTAGATTGGTTGGTTGTTGTAGTTGTTTACAGTGTGCCTAACACACATCAAAGCCATGGCTGTTGTTGAGTTTGTCTAGTGATGAGGGGTCAGGTTGTTGTATTCAATATCACCCTTCTTCTTGCCCTTGGCATGCCTCTTCCTCATGACAAAGGATTGAGCTACCCTTTTCTTCCTTTTCTCAGCCAAGTCAACATGGCAGAACAATGCACCAGACTCAAAGCTGGGGAAGGTAACATTGAGGGTAGAGGGATCAACTGGAAATGGCAGCTCCATAGTGAACTCTGAAATGACATCACCCCTGACATCAAGGATGGACCTGACATACTGCTGCATGGCATGGCGCCTCACATTGGTATCCTCTAGGTTTTCCTTTGTGTGTTGTTGATAGAGATAATAGAACTCCCCAATATCCAAGAGGTCTTGGTGCCACTTCTCACTGATAGTCAGCTTCTTGCCATTCGCAGAGACCATGGTTTCGATGTCGGCTTCAGTCGCTCCACTGCTCAGCCAGACAATAATAGTGACATGGCGAATTCCATGCTCGTTCTCCCATTCCTTGACCATCCTCTTTGGCTTCCAAGTAGTGGGGCCATCCTCATCAGCAACATCATCCTCATCCTCATTATCAGCAATGGAAGGAAGCTGCGCAACTGCAGGAGGCCTGGCTGCCACGACAGGGACTTGGTTGCGAGGAACAAAGCTGGGAAGAATGGGTAGTGGTCCATCATCATCCTGTGGTGGTTGTGGTCCCCTGAGAGCAACACCAGCAGCCATTCCTCTGGCTTTGTTGAACTGAGAGCGAAACTGGTTTGTGGAGTACTTCTGGAATCGCTCATGCATGGCTCTCACAGCGGCGGGTTGTTCATCAGTGATGGTTCCATTGTGGAACAAGCGAAGTAGGAACTTGAAGTCTGGACCATCTTGCTTGAAGATGTGCTTCACAGGTTCCCCTTTCTTTGCCACGCTCTTTCTGGAGGACATGGTGGATTGCTGTTGTTATCCTGCTTGGCCAATTGCTGTTGCTTTGGTTGGTGTTTTCGATTTGTGAGAGGAGAGAGGAAGAGAGGAAGAGCGCCATCTTGAAGATCGATTGACTAGCTAGCTAGCTAGTTTACTACTGATAGTGCTGGAAAGCCACACCTGTGCAGTTTCGCTTGTTGTGCAGTTTGTGCAATTCCTTTACCAGTACAGGCAAGATCAATCTTGCCGGTATTGCCAGGAGCTTGATGGGATTAAACTTTCAGACGCATGTGGGTCACTCGGAGAGTTAAAGGTCATACTGGTTCACATGGTCATTCTAACAGCTCGCGATTTTTCTATTCCTCTCAGCTCATGTGAAAAGGTGGGCGGGACGTTTTCCAAGGCCTGCCGGACATTTCTCAACTGCCCAATCGAAATTATTATCAATTGTTTGCCACATTTCTATGCTTCATTTTGCATCCCTGTGCTATGGGTGTGCTAGGCCCATCACAGAACGCACCAACACTCATATCGCCCTTTGAAGGTAGCAATATAGAACACTACAAAGACCTAGCCTGTTCAACCAGGGCGCTCCCTTCTTTTACTAGTAATAGACAGTGCACCTGAGCCTTCTTTGGCTATGAAGGTGGTCTTCTAGGTTTCTATATCGCTGGCTGAAATTGGCGATCCAGGCCATCACGACGTCCTGGAACGCTTTTTATCAGGGCATTGTACACTCCTCAGCGCTGGAAACAGCCATTACTAAGGTTGGATCAACTACTCTGAAGTATACTACAGCAGCCTCTATTGGCTAGACAGATTGATCTTTGACCATAGCTTGCATATCGGCTGGTGGCTTGGACGTTCTAGGTGTAATGGGTGGAATGTGGCGATTTTTGTCTTCTTGGATGAAAGGCGCAGCTTGCCATAGCATTATAGACAAAAATGTGGGCAAGAAAAAGGACCTGTTTTGAATAATTCCGCGAAATCTGATACACATAAGTACGAAACGTCCGGTGGTCCTCTCTTAAGCAGGTTCGCATTCTGCCATTCCGAGTGGCAATTCCTTTGGTGATGTCAACCAACCGGCAAAATAGACACTATTTCTCCAAGCGATACCTCCACCATGACCACCATCTCTTCTTGCCGGTACCGACAATGGCGTCTTTCCAAGCATCTCCTTTTTGGTCTTACAAGGTTGTCGATGGTCACAGCCTACTGGATAATACAGAGCGCTACAGGTAAGCCGGACATGACTTGATCTATTATCTTCGAGTTTTCTGTCTTCCGAAATTCTCACAAAATTGACTTTCGCTCTTTCGCTCTTCTACAACAACATGCAGATAACAGCTGATACTGTCATACGCAATGCTTCCATCTACCAAGGGCTCACAGCAAGAGCAGTCAACCATGAAACGTACAGGTATAATCGGACATTTCGGGGCTGTTTTGGTGTGGCTCCTCATCTTGCGGCAGAACTGTGGAACATGCTGGACGATGAAGATCCCCTCAGTGACATTCGATGGGTAACCTACTTTCTGGCCACACTCATGTTCCTCAGGACATACACTGTCACCGCTGTACTGGCCATGATCTTCATGAAGGATGAAAAGACAATTCGCCATTGGGTGTGGGTGTTTATTGAGAAGATCGCGAGCTTGGACTTGGTGAGCCATGAGCAAGCTTTCTTCTTCACTTTTATCAATCGCCGTCTTCATCAACAGAGAGCGCTCACCATGTACATGTTGCACTCCAACACCACTCCTCCAGATCAGATGGGAGTACCGACGAATGAATGACAATGGCAGTCGGTGTCTGGTAACTGTTGATGGCACCGACTTTCGCATCCGGGAACCAGGTCCTTTCTCTACTGGTTGGTATACCAAGAAGTTTAATGGTCCTGGACTGAGGTATGAAATTGCTCTGTGTATTCAAACTGGATGGATTGTGTGGATCAATGGTCCCTTCCCTTGTGGCGAATGGGTTGATATTGCCATTTCTTTGTCATCTTTGGTCCACATGTTTGAGGGAGATGAGAGAGCTGTGGCTGACAAAGGGTACAGGGGGTATCCTCAGTTCTTTGACTGCCCATGGAGACACCTTGACAATCAACAGCAGACTAGCAGGAAGGCTCTTGCAAGGGCCAGGCACGAATGTGTCAATAGGAGACTCAAGGAATGGGGCTGCCTCCTTCAGAGGTGGCGCCATTCCCTTGATAAACATGGTAAGATGGCCCATGCTGTGGCCAACATTGTGCAGCTCCAAATTATGGACAAGCCGATGTGGCAGGTGGAGTACTATGATAGAGTCGACAATGAGTTTGACTTTGATTATTAAATAGTTTGTAGTTACTCTACTAGTTGCAGCCTCACTATTAGCCATAGCATTGACAGTCAACAACCAACCAGTCTACTCAGGTGTGTAATGCTTGTAATGCGTTTTCCTGCTTCTCCCTGGTGTTGTGGCGACCTTCATCTTTCTCGTTGTCGCGCTGCTTCAGGTAGTGACGTGTTTTCAGAAACCTTCAGTCATCTTCCACCCCACAGCCCCAAGTGACATTTCCGCCTCTCCCTCCATGCCAAAGTCGCAAAAGCTGGCTTGTGGCGTTACAGCTGTACAACACCACACACCCCCGTCCTCCTTATTACGGTGCTATACGGTATCATCATCTGCTGTCTTTTAGGATAAGAAAGCATCATGCCTTCCATCAAGGGAACGGCCTCTGTGGCCGATGAACGTGCCATGAGCAAGGCACTCCGAACGACCAAGTTTCCATCCTCCTTTTCGAAAAAGGTCAACATCGGCCAGGTGAATCGGAGCGTCTTGTTGGAGTGGATTGAAAAGCAAGTCACCAAAATTCTGGGATTTGAAGATGAGATTGTGGCCAGTACGGCCGCCAATCTGTTCTTGCCCGAAGATGATGGCGAAACCAACACCATGGCATCCGATAAAGTCGATCCACGAAGAGCACAGATCGATTTGGCAGGGTTTTTAGGTGACGAACATGTAGGACAATTTGCCAAGGAGTTGTGGGAATTAATGTTGGAAGCCCAGAATGCGCCCCATGGGATTCCTCCCAAACTAATGGAAGAAAAGAAAAAGGAACTACAGCAGCAGAAACAGCAGCAACAACAACAACAAGCACGGAATCCATATCCTCCCAACAATCATCGATTCGATGGACCCAGAGGTGGCCGGGGTCGAGGGCCACGTGGAAGGGGATCAGATAATAGACCAGATAATAGATGGGGAGGAAGAGGCGGCGGCAACGATCGATGGAGGAACAACGATTATCGCGACAATCGTCCTTCTCGTTTTCATGATAATGGGCCGTATCGAGGTCCTCCACCCTTTCGGGATGGTAGGAGGGATCATGGAGGACCGCCACCTAGAGATTATCCAAGGCCGGTCAGTCCACCGCATCCTTCCGACGATGGGGGCAGAGAACAACAACAAGACCAGAAAATGGCTCCCACGGAAGATGAATTTGGACGGGTCATCATGGCACCCAGAATGGGGAGGGAGCCTCCAATGGACAATAATAATAATGATCGAGAACGGTCCCATCAGCGCCCCGATCATCGACGGGAGTGGGATCGTCGGTCACCGCCACCACCTCGCGACGGCAATGGAATGAGAAACAATGACAACAACCATAGTAGCAACAATCGGCCACGCGGATGGGATCGCAAGAACAGCGACGAGGAAGGTGGGCCAGGAGAACGAGGCAATGGCGCTGGTGACAAAGGATTGGACAAACCAACCAGGAACAACGGGAACGAAAAAGAAGCTCCGCCGACCCCGGACAACATGAAAAAAGAGCAAGACGACAACAAGACGCACGAAAAAGACGAAGAACCTGCACGCAAGTCCAGCAGATCGCCTTCGGTGTCGTCGCAAGACAGCTACGAGCAACGTCGAAGCCGCAAACATCGTCGAAAAGAACGACGTAGAAAACGCGAAAGTAGTGCCAGCAGCAGTCGTCGTCGCGATGACAAGGACGACGAGGGATCCTACAGCAAAAAAAGACGAAAGAAGCATCGTAAGCGAGATCGTCGTGACCGGGAAGATTCAGAGAATGAGAATGACTCGGATCGAAAGCGTCGGAGAAGTCGAGACAGCCGTTCTCGGAGTCGTAGTCCCAGTCGCAGTCGAGATTCGGGTGGTGGAGGGCGACGGAGCAAAAGGGATCGCTCCAACTCGAGCTAATAACACAGGACAGGACAGTCCGGTTGTCTGTTTCAGCAAAAGGAAACGCAGGTGTTTGTGCTGAAAATATTATGTTGTCGATGATGCAATTGTTTCACTAATAAGTTTACTATGGAAATGAGTTTGGGACAATTGGGTGTGGTTCCGGCAAAAGATAGAATACGACACGGCAAGCCTCAATCCAGAAAGCAAGCTAACTTTGCCAGTTTGACGTACCGGAAATTCAGAAGGATTTCCTCGAGGTGAGGAAATCTTTAGTCCATACCTGGACTTGCTCGTAGGGGCTATTCAGCACTTCATTTTCATCCCAGGGGCAACCGTTCTCGATAGCATATCTTAGCAAGTCCAAACGTCCTCTTCGTGCAGCCTCATGGCACATGCGTTCATCCCAAGGACAGCCATTTTCATGGGCATATTTTAGGATGTCAAAATGTCCATTGATTGTAGCAAAGTAGCACGTCAGTTCACTCCATGGACATCCATTTTCATGGGTATATTTCAGCATTCCCAAGTGACCATTCATAGCAGCATAATTGCTCGTCCTTTCACTCCAGGGACAGCCATTTCTGTGGGCATATTTTAGGATTTTCAAATTTGACTTTAAAGCAGCTAACTCACATGTCAGCTCATTCCATGGACATCCATTTTCATGGGCATATTCCAGGACTTTCATGTGGCCATTTTCAGCAGCACCACTGCAAGTTGTTGTATCCCAGGGAAAGCCATTTTCATGGGCATATTTCAGGATCTCCAAATGGCCATAGTAAGCAGCTCGCAAGCATGTTCTTGCATCCCAGGGACATCCATTTTGATGGGCGAATTTCAGTGCTTCTAGGTGACCATTTCGTGCAGCATTTTTGCATGTCTCTTCATTCCAATCAAAGCCCTTTTCTCGGGCCCACTGAAGAACGTGAACACAACCTGATTTGGCAGCTTCTGCACAGACAGCACTGCCACGTATTTGACGACCAGTGCCAGTATTACAGTAGGTGAACCAGTACTCAGCCCGAGGGACGCTGGAAAACAATGCACTGAAGAATGTGTAAGTTGTAGATGCTGAGCATGCCTCTTCCACAATATCCTCCACCAGTTCTGGAGGATTCTTCACGGTTTTGCAGAAAGCTCTGTACAAATCTTTCATCTTGTGGCTGACAGGTGCCACAAAAGCATAGTGGCCCATGCCAAGAAATTGGAAGATTTTGTGGATCCAAATATCCTCATGCTTCAAACAGGAGTCTTCCGGGGCAAGCTTCACATTGGTATATGCCTGTTGGACAACTGTGTTCATCTGTTCTTGTAGGGCCAGGGCGTTCTTTAGCTGATGTCCTGCTTCTGCTTTGCCGTTGCTGCTCTCACATGACTGGAGTTGCTTCAAGGCACGTGAGACTGCCTGTGAAGCATCTGCAATGGATTTCAGGATAGCAGAGTCATCATCTGCTTGTACCTTTGCTCGCTTAGGATGCTTTGGCAGGGCCAAGCCCGATTTATGGTCTCTCTTGCCGTTGTATTCCTTCATTTTCGGTCTGGTTGTGGATGTGTTCTGGTCCCCAACCGATGCCGTGCCGTACAGCGTTACGGTCAGACGGGTGCAGTCGTACACAAAACACGATGCTGCTTCGCACTCTGACCCCACACAATGTCATCACCAAATTGAAATTGTGAGAAATCTGCAAAAATTGAAATTGTGAGGAATCACGAAAATTGAAATTGTGAGAAATCGGAACAAATTGAAATTGTGAGAAATCAAAATCAAAATCAAGAATTGGAATTGTGAGAAATCAAAATATAAAATTAGAATTGTGAGAAATCAAAAGCGAAAATTGAAATGTGAGGAATCAGAAAAATGTAGAAATGTGAGGAATCAGAAAAATTTAAATTATGAGAAATCACAAACGAACAAATGAATTGTGAGAAATCGAAATCAAAAATTTGAATTGTGAGAAACCAGCAAAAAATGTATTGTGAGAAATGGAAATCGATAATTGGAATTGTGAGGAATCGGCAAAATTGAAATTGTGAGAAACTAAAATTGAAAATTTGAATTATGAGAAATAAAAAATTGAAAACTGTAATTGTGAGGAATCTGCAAAAAATAGAATTGTGAGAAATCGAAATCAAAAATTTGAATTGTGAGAAATCAAAATCGAGAATATGAATTGTGAGGAATCAGAATCAAAAATTTGAATTGTGAGGAATGGGAAATCAAAAATTAGAATTGTGAGAAATCAAAAATTGAAAACTAAAATTGTGTGGAATCAAAAATCGGCAAAATTGAAATTGTGAGTAATCGGTAAAATGTTTATTGTGAGTAATCAGGAAAATTGAAATTGTGAAGAATGATGAATCCGATTTCGAAATTGGAATGTGAGGAATGGTAAAATCAATCTCGACATACCAAGAAAGTTGCTGGCCTGCCGAAGCGCGACAATACCTACTACTAGTAGTACCCACTCCCCCATCTGAAGCTTTCGAGCAGCTGATCTATTCTAAAGACGAGGAACAGGTACAGGTAGATGAGATATAGGTCGCGGTGACTGGCCCTGATGCCCTTGGCTTACTGATTTATTAGTATTGTCACTAGATTAGAATCCATCTTTCCTTCTAGCCCCGTCAATGGGGACAGCCTTGAAGATTCCAAGGATTCGACTTTCTTCGCGTCTAAATCCCGTGTGCCATCCCATTTGTCGTACCGTGACGGGCATTTCTCCCTTGCTGGACATTTGTGCTACCGATCCAAAGCAGGGGATGGAAAAGTAGAGCGCTCCTTGTGGTATGGAGACATCCCCATCCGTGATCCCCTCCACCATGAGAAAAAACCGCAAGGTATCGGATTGTCCCGGTCGACAGGAGTAGTCGATTCGAAAGGATCCACCCTGACATTTCATTTCCTCAAATCCACTGCGCAATCGTGCCAGTGGAGCCGATTCCAGATGCTGGACGGGAGACGATTTTCCTCCTTGATTGTCTTTGACCATTTTTTGTGTGGCTTGCATATTGGCGAGTTGATTGGGTTGAAATCTCACATCCAGCGTGAATTCGATCCTGCGACCGCTGGCACCCCATCGAGGCTCCATCCAAGTACCCTCCTCTCGTCCAATATCCACGTAGAGTCGATATTCGACTCCAGGGGAAGATGAATCATCATCATCATCAACACTACTATTGGGGACGGCCCATTTGTTGATTTGGGCAGACTTTGTAGATTGTAGCTGGTTGGAACTATGCATACTGTCTTTGGACGAATCACTGCCAGGTGTACTTGGCCGTTGGGAGGCCCTCTCCTGTTCTTGTTGAGCAATCTCTTCTCTCAGTGCTCTGGACTTTTCCAGCAGACGCATTGCTTCTTCGGTCGCTGACTCTTGAGTTGGCTTGGCTCCAAGAACCATTGGACTTGACACTGATGTCCAGGTAGATGCGGTTGGAGTGATGGGGGACTTTTGAAGGACAAAGCATGATACCCAGGGAACGAAGCACCCCAAAACCAGAAAGCAGCGAAAGGTCTTCATGATTTCCGTATTAGCTAGCTAGGACTGTACTGAACTATTTCTCACGATGTTGGAACTATGATCCCATTGTCTCTGCTTTGGTCGCCCAACACCGTAACCACAAAGCTGAGTCAAACCCAACAGCAACGGCGGTCCTGACAGCTGTCCTGACTGTGCCATTGTCATTGTCCTCTGTCTGATCTGTTTTGCATCCACTCTTCTGGAAAATGCTGACGTGTTCCCATTGTCTGTGACTGACATCACTCGGGTCTCAAACGCAACACCACTCTTCCGACGATGACGTTTTTCAGCTCGCATGTGGGCTTCCTTTGATGTTTTGTTCTGCCGTTCTGCCGTCCACATCCATTGCTTTCTCTCCAAGTTTTGCTGTTTGTTGCCATAATCCATTCTATCCTCGTCTCAAAACTATTCTGGTACTCCAGTCAGTCAGCGTAGTAGCAATTACAACACACAACACACAACACACACCACAAGGCACCATGCAATTATCGTTGGCTCTTTCCCTTCTCTTGGCGGTTCCTGCAGCCCAGGGTTTCTCCATTCCCACGCCTCCTTCAAAGATCCAACCTGCTACTACTAGCACATTTACTACGAGTACAAGACTGTTTGGAATTTTGGATGAAATTGAAAGCGACTCGTACAATCTGTTGAGTTCCAATGAAGAGACAGATGTCCCCATGAACGATGCCTACGAAGTGTTTCTGGGAGATCTCGTCTTTTCCACCAACGATCCTCGAATCGACATTATGAACAACTATGATCTCGCCACCGACCCCAAGTTTATGGAGTGGCTCAACAACAAGATTGACAATTCCAGAGACCCCGATGAACGATTGGCACTCCGGGATTTGTTCGATATGATTGAAGACGTCGTTACCAAGGTACAAGTCAACCAGCTCGCCGAAGAACGAGCGGCCGCAGATGCCGAACAAGCCGAAGAAGAACGCAAGCAACAAGCCGAAGCCGACGCCGAAGCGGGACGCAACATGTCCAAACAAGATGTATTGAAAAAGGCGGCAGCCATTGATGCGGCTCAATCGGGAGTCGCCGATGTCAATGCCGAAACAAAGGTCAAGAAAACATTTTACGAACAAGAAATTACACCCGAAATTCGACTCTCCTACGAAAAACTACTCAAACAAGTCATGCCGCCCTACAAGGCCGGTGACACGGTCAATTCCATTGTCTTTACGTTTTACGATCAATTCGATGCACAGTTTGTCAAGGTACTCACAGAACGCAGTAACAATGGCGATGCCGATGCCAGGGCGTTGCTAGAAGCACTCGCCCAGGAACAGCAAACCAGAATTGCGGTCGCGGCAGAAGCACTCAAGGGAGTTCTATCCTTGGGAGAACCCATGCGGATGGAAGGAGCCATTGTCAAAATGGCACGGGAAGGAAAAATTGACGAACCATTCCTACTCTTGCTAGAAGCCAATGCACAGCAGGCAAAGGATGCCGGGGCCAATGGTCCAGCGCAATTGATGGGTGAGTCCAAAAAATGCTAATAAACTGATCCTGGTGATCTGCTGAATGTATGTGCGTGTGGACTGAATGATTTTTTCTGGCCTCCGTTGTGTGATTTTGATTCATTTTTCATCCATCGATAGACAAACTGCGTCATCGCGCTGCCGATGAAAAGGACAAACAGGCATCCAGCAAGGAAATTCGTCTTTTGCGTCAATTGCTGCGAACGGATGATCCCAAAAAACGAGAAGAGATCTTTGAGGATGCCTTCACGCCCAAAGACGTTCTACTCGTACCGGGAACCGCCGAAAATGCACAAAAGGCTGTCGATGGAGAAGCCCCGGAACAGGAAAAACCAATGCCCGATGTACCTCCACCCGATTTCATCAATGCCTGCAAGGCAGTCTTGCTCAACTTTGGAAATCTAGGAACAGATGATGACCGTGGTGACTTGGCCTCGAGGATCAAACAGTTGGCATCGGAAGCAGAAGTCGTCACAACCCGAATCTATGGAAAGGGCATGACTCTGAGGGAACAGCAGGATCGAATGTGGAAGGATCAAACAACATCCATCTTTGATCTGGAAACAATGGAAATTGAGGCAGAGCGCATGGGGGGTCGGGCGCCATGGACCAATGAAGATCAAGGTGACGAAATCCTACCTGGATTTGATAAGGACGGAAGAATGCAGATTGGAGGCCAATAAAGGAATTGAAGGAAAGATGAAAGAGGAATCAAGCCAAGCAACAATGAATGAACAACAACAACAACAAACTACTACTAAACAAACAAAACTCAATGCCAGTGTCATCAATGAACGCGAGGTACCCGTAGATATAGATCCACAGCGCTTCCCGTGTGCTAATATTTTTACTGCTGTACGTATGTATGCATGCGTCAACACGATGCCTTGTTTTCATTACGAAGCCTGCCAATACCAGGTGAAAAGGCCTCCACATTGCATTCGACTACCGGTACAGTGTACCGGGCACGACTATAAGAGTCTTCTTAACGTTGTGAAAGTCCGGGGTAAAACTATCTATGTTATTGGCTGTGCAGACACAAATATATACGTCCATGGCTAGAAATACACTGATGGGCGCGGAGGCCGTCCATCATATCATGGCTTTGCTTCGGCTATTCGTATCCGGTCGACAAAGTCTGATAGGAAGCCCTTTGGTGGCGGCTTTGTCATGATTTCATCCGTTCCTCTTGCTAAGATGGTTCTCACAGCATCATCTGTAGCATCGGCTGTGTAACTCAAGATGAAGGATCTTTCAAGTCCATTCTCCATTTCAAACAAACGAATCTTCTCGGTTGCTTCCACACCATCCACCTCGGGCATGTGATAATCGATAAAGAGTATGCTTGGCTTCATCTTCTTGTAGAGTTCCACGATTTCGCGTCCGCCAAAGGCAGTGAAAACCTCCACATCTAGCTTTCTCTTCTTGAGCTCGGTTTTGAGTGAACGGTGCAAGATCTTCACGTTCACTTTATTGTCGTCACAAACTGCAATTGGACCAGACAATGCAATCTTATTGTTGGAATCTTCTGCTGCATCTTTGCTGCTATCATCACTTTCAGTCTCGCTCTCAGCCACCTGCTCTCTTGGAATGCCAACTGGAATACCTACGTGAAAAACTGTACCCTTCCTTGGGGTACTCGAACAAGCAATGAAGCCGCCGAGTTGGCGGCACAACGACGTTGAGATGAACAGACCTAAGCCAGTCCCTTCAACGTGGACTTTGCTGCTCCCACTGCTTGATTGAGTGTAGAGGCGAAGCATATCTGAAAGCTCCTGGGATTGCATCCCACAGCCCGAATCAGCAACTGACACTAATAGCCACTTGTGCTCGGCAGATCCGGGCTCGTTCTCGTGCAGGTATATTTGCGTAACTTCCGGTACGGAAGACATCATTTTGTGCTCTTGAATGGTGAAGACTGTCCCTGCGTAGGCAGCAGCATCTGTACTCCAGATCTCGATTGCTTTGTGTCTAGTATCCACCAATTGAAACTTCACATCAACGGAGCCGCCTGCTGCAAATTTGATCGCATTGTTGATCTGCAGATACCGAACAACGAAGATTAGAATATTAGTCTGTGGACGGCCTCACTTCTGTGACCTCCGCAAGCACCATCAAACCAACTTACCAGATTCGATGCAATCTACAACACACGAAAGCAACAAAGAAGATAAGCTTGTGTGAATCCCTTCACGTGCGTTAGTTCAGTCACCAACATTAAACCAGCTCTTACCTGGACTACCTTGGTTCGGTCTGTCAAGACAATAGACCTGTCGTTGTGGGGAAAGATCTTGCAATCAAATCGTGTGCTCTTGCTGTACGCCAGAGATCGCAGGCCTTGCGTTGCCTCCGTCGCCAGCGTTTGGTAGCTTGTTCTCACATTCTCAATGGAGCGAGATATGTACTTGTTGTGAGCAATAGCCAAAATGTCATTTAGCAACTTCATCATGTGGTTCCCAGACTGCAGAGCTGTGCCCAACATGTCTTTGACCTCCTCTTTCGGCATGTCGGTGCCGGATGATTTCAAAATATTGAGACAACCCATGACACCATGGAACGGGGTTCTTGACAAAGAGGAGAAAGGCGAGGCGAGAGAATGTGAGATATAGCGAAAGCGGTGATTGCAAGAGCCCGTAGTTCGTACCGAATTTCGTGGCTCATGTGGGCCTAGAAAGCAGCAATCGAGGATGAAAGGCAGATACGTCAGTGAGGCGAGTGTAGTGTAGAGTGCAAGACAGCAACAAAGCAGTGACAAGAGGAACACACAAGTGTTGCCATGACTTACAAACAAGGAACTGCTGTCACGAATTCTATTGTTTGCACCCAGATACTTCAAATTTGCCTGTTCCATATCTCGCTTCAGGTGGGTCATCATGTTGGTGGTCGAGTTCTCCACCACACGATCCATAAAAGCCGATATCACGCGAAGATCCGCCTTTGACCACGCCCTCGATTCCAGTCGAGCTCGCTCCATGTACTTCTCAAAAGACTTGCGAGGGCAAAGGTGGCCGTTGAGCCTTGTTTTGGGCTCGTCGGGTCTTCCACCCCATACAACATCTTTGGATCGAACCCCTCTTCCTAGCATGACTTGAACGAGTGCGCCTCGAAAGTAAACCACCCCCGCAGGGCAGTCGCCATCGGCGAGACCCCATTTCTCTTGTTCACCTCGACATACGAACGAACACATTGTACGATGCTGTTGGTTTTCAAAAGACTGCCAGAACTTTTCGCCAGGAACCAGGCTCTTCTCGCCAATGACAACTTGATCCATTTCCTCTTTGGTGGGGACTTGAATTCGAACCACCATCACGTCGGCATCAAGGATTGGTAAGATTTCTTTCCCTTCCGTAGGCGAGAGCGAGACGACAACGAAATGTCTTCGAATGAGCTGCTTTGCAAAACACGGCAAGATATGGACGCTGATCATGCTATAGTCGGGTCTTACCAGATTCCTCAAGGTTGGCGGCGACACTCCTTGCCTGTTCCCACCGCACCAGCTTTTCCGAAAGCTGAGTAACCCGTTTGCTTGCGGCCTTCTTAATCAAGGTTTCCATTTTGAGGGACAACATGGAATTGATCTGCCAAGGACACCAGCCAGTTGGTCAGAAATGATGCTTCCTACGGTAGCTTGCGCCGTGTTACATAAACTTGACCCCACTTACCGTCTCGCACGCGATGCGTTGATGGAGCGATGGCTTGAAGGGTCCGCTGTAGCCGTGGAACGCAAGTAGTCCCCAGAGACGTCCTTCCACTAGAATGGCTATTGACATGGACGCCTGAATTCCCATATTTCGTAGGTACCTGCAAAAGAGACCAGAACATCGAATCCAATGGTCAGTACGAGCAACCTCTTCAACCGGAACTTGTTGCACATTCGCTTGACTTACATGATGTGTGGCTTGGAGACGGCCCGCATTCGACAGTTCGTCAAGTCGACATTGCCTTCGTTGAGATGCAAAATGGGTACATTCTGGGCATGAACATCTTCGATATACCGCAATCCATTCTTGATGTAGAGCTGTCGAGCTGGGAGGGGGATATCGGCAGCTGGAAACCGCATCCCCATGTACGAAGATGCTGGACAACCTTCCTTCATGGTTTCGTAAATAACCTCTCCGGTGCTGTCGTCGTTGAATTTGTAGACGAGGCCTCTGTCGAATTTGCCCAATATGTTGAAGACTTCATCACATGCCATACTGAGTACCTTTTCATCCGCATAGAGCTCCATGACTCGGGCCAACGAGGTGAGGCTGTCATAAAAGGAATTGGCGGACTCCGTCTTGTCCAACAGTTCCACCTCGATTCCCAGCTGAGAATAGGGATTATTCTTGCTGGCGGTAGCCTTAAACACAGTAATAGAGTACGAGTCTCCACGGTAGGAGAAGAACCGGAAGACTCTCCTGGACTTGGTCTGAACCATTTCCTCCGCCGCCGTTCGAATGTCAGCGGCGAGATCAAAGGGTATCCACCGTGAAAACGGAGTGCCTAGAATATCACGTAATCTTTTGTGATTCAATGCCGGCCTAACAGAATGAGGCGAAGGAGGATCCATTCGGCTCATTCCTCGTTCCAGGATCCATGGTATGGACTTGACCGTGGCATCCGCAGCGATGATAATCCAATCCGGAAAGGAGACAAAGAAGACATTGCCTGCGGAACCCTGAATATGAGCAAGCAGGTGCAGCTGCTCACGATCACAATCGCTGAGCTCCTTGCTTGGCAGAGAAGGGGCACCTCTTGCCATGGTTGGCTCTGATGACATCTCCTGGTATGATGAGGAAGTGGAGGCAGAAGACATGCTTCCGATAGCTTGTGTGTGATGCGAAGAGGGTACTGGTATTGTGACCGTGGCTGTTCAGAGAGATGATGCGGTTTGCGGTCCAGCATTACCACGGCGCCAGGGTCGAAAGAGCGTTTGCTGCTTGCTGCAGTCCGCTGCTTGGGTTTGCATTGTCGACGGTCCAAAATACTGCTCCGTTGCCCACCACGTCAGCAACACCGCAAAGGAAGCTAGGGATTACGGATCAGGCGAAGGAGAAATGCCTCCTGTTCCTCCTTGATCAGGAGAGATTTCCTTCGCTTTTTGACACCACGTCAGTGAACATCAACGTTTATAGTTAATTCATTTGGTCCCTGGAAAAAAGGAAAGGTGAAGTTGATCATCACGGTGCAGAATCAGCAATGTCGTATACGACTTCAGGGCAATTAAACGAAGCAATCGTATTTACTCCATACTCCGAACGACGGAGAATCTCCCAGTCTGAGGAGAAATTACACGCCTAAATCCACGGAGAATTTTCGCTTCTAGTACTGGAGTCATAGCTGTCACAAAGAGTACGATGTACAGTCGTACCTGAGCCATTGCCCCAATGTCACATTCAAGTTCTTCGAAGAAACGTTGATGTTCCTCCCTGATGGCCTACACACGAAAATTGTAGAACTTTTTCATACTAGGAGTACTTTTTATTAATAAAATTGAGTAGTAATATCACTTTACTGGATTACCGTACCGGTACAAGGTACACACGTGCTAGCTTTCATTTTGCGTCGTTTGTGCAAAATAGACCTAGCCACCACTCGCGAAAGCCTTTTGGCAACTGTTCGTGTCATACCTCGAGTTTTCCCGCATTATCGTCGAAAAAAGAAGGTGGTGGAGAACGGTCGAACGTGGTAAACAGTGGTGGAGGTTGGGACAGACAGAAATGGATCAAATTGGATAAACAATGGTAAAACAGGCGGTAAAGCAGCCGGTTGAAGTCGTTTGAAGGTGGTCGAAGGCGGTGGAGCGCGGTAAATGATGGTAAACATTGGCTGAAAATGGCTAACTATTTACAAAATTGGTTGAAGGTGCTGCAGGAAATAGTAAGTTGATTTGTGCCACCCCCCTGTGTAACTATACGACATAGCTACGACATGTACTTTCCAACATGTGGCAGAGCTTTTTGATTTGCGACTTGTATTTTTACCACATTGGGGAGGTGCAAACGATACATGTAACACGTCTCCATCCAGTGCGATCGCGTACCGTACAATGGTACCGTACATGTACTACTAGCTAGCAACATTTTAGTACTCCTCGATTACTTTCATAGTACCGACGCTACGGTACCATACCTCCCGGTATCCCATACCTGGTACGACTGTACCAGGTACGGTAGCATCAGCATGCAAGCTACTGAGTGCCAGGGGACGTTGAGCCCGCCACATGTTGCCAACAAGGACCCTGGCTGAGTCATTTGAGACATGGGGATACACCAAGAGTATGAGCCATCCCATCTTCTCAAAATTCCAGTATTGTTAGGGACCCCGCACCACTTTGTCGGTTGGGGTACCTGGTATATCATACTACTCTTCAAAATGTCCTATTAATACATGTCAGCCGGTTTGGAACTACTGCATCAGTAACGCAGGGCTTGCAGATATTATGGCAGATCTAGTAACTCGACTCGACTCAATCTCATCCGGCGTCTTCATCATGAGTGAACGGGCTTCGCAACGTGCTAGCTAGCTACATGTGCTAGTGGAAACAAAAGCCACGGCACTGAAGTTTGAAATGTGAAACAAAATTTTGCAAGGACGCTGCATCTCTCGGAACTTTGTGGGGTTGCTTGGATTTGTGTGAGAAAGATACTGTAGTACCACACCGGTACCGGTACAACAGTGACCAGAAGTAATGTTGTTGTCGCCCAGATGGAAGCTTGGGTTCGGAGGCAAGGCCCAACTCCACCATTATACGGCCTTGCTAACTTAAACCTAACAAACGGAGCAAGTGTGGGCCTCCCAGCTTCGCTAACGGATTGCTAAAAACCATGTCGTTCGGCACTCAGGCTTGCTTGCAATTCTAACCGCTTGGATCCAAAGTCATTGCTGCTGCCAAGACAAGCCACTGATCGATTGCATGATCGCCATTGCACGATACCAATAACCAAGCGACGGTGTCTTTTCTTGCTACTGTCTCTCTCCCTTTCTTCTTTTGTTCATAGCAGTTTGCGTTTTTTGATTGATCGGAATAGCTATCTTTAGTTAGTTGGAACGATGAGGAGCCTCGGAATCCTCTGTTTGTTTTTGCTGCAATCGCAGGTGTTGGGCGCGACCAAGATCAAGCGAGTAAAAGCTGGAAAAGTCTACAAAGACCACGATGATGTCCACCTTGTTGTGAACAAGGTCGGGTAAGTGGGTTGGCTCTCTGTGGAATACGGTGCTGAAAAATCTCACGGGTTCTGTTTTATTTATTTTGGATTTGGATATTTTTGTCTAATACAGTCCCTTCAATAACCCCATGGAGACCTACCGTTACTATTCTCTTCCCTTTTGCCAGAAGCACTCGTCCACCGCGGAAGAAGAGAACGCCGCCAGAGAAGAGGCTGTCTCTCTGAACCATCGACGAGACCAAGAAAAGCGTGAAGGAGCTGTTCGTCATCGCCAGCGTCTGGGAGAATCCATTGTAGGAGATCGACGCGAATCATCTCCCTACGAAATTAGCTTTGGTGACAGTGTCGACTGGCGTCTTCTCTGTAAAGAGGATCTGGATACGGACGACTTGACGCTGTTCAAGGACGCCATTCACAACAATTATTTTTTTGAAATGTTTGTCGAGGATCTGCCAATGTGGGGATACATTGGCGACGCCGTAGACGAGGATCTCATTCTGGGCGAGAGCTCCTCCAGTAGGACCTTTCTATTCCCCCATCTGCACTTTTACATTGGACACAACAACAACAGAATTGTTTCCGCCAAAGTAACCACGGATGTACGTCAAGTCAAGTGAAATTGAAAAGCAATCATTCATTCAAAAACTATGAGTCCCTCACAAACCGCATTTGTGTCTATTTCGTTCTGGGATATTATTATGATGCTAGATGGAACGCAGGGTGGACATTACCGATGTCAATGTGCCCAAAACGGTTCAGTTCTCATACTCGGTGGAATGGGTCGAAGAGACTTTGCAATGGAAGGATCGCATGACCCGTTATGCTGATTCACGCTTTTTGCCTGGGTCCTTTGAAATCCACTGGTTGTCCATCATCAACTCTTTTGTTCTCGTCCTGCTTTTGACTGCTTTCTTGACCATTATCCTGCTGCGTGTCCTCAAAAATGACTTTTCAAGATACATGGAACTAGACGACGATGCCCTGGAAGAGGAAGAGGTACGATTGCAGATTCGTGGGTTTGTTTGATTCATGGTACTTGTTGAAACCAATGCTAAAACATTGATCCTTTTGATTATTGCAACTGCAGTCGGGCTGGAAACTAATTCATGGCGATGTGTTTCGGTTCCCGGAGAACCCTGGAATCTTCTGCGCTGCTGTGGGAACTGGGAACCAATTGGTTATCTTGACACTGTTCCATTTGTGTTTGGCGCTTTCCAACATCATCTCGACAACCCGACGAGGTTCCATCACGGCAGGAGTTGTAGTCCTCTACTGTCTTACATCCATTGTCGGAGGATACACATCCATGCGCCTCTATCGTCAGATGAATGGAAAGGACTGGGTCAGGTGCACTCTGTTGACTGCGGGCCTTTTCCCCGCACCAGTCGCGGTGGTGTTTATGTGGGTCAATACCGTGGCACTTGCCCATGGATCTACCAGTGCCCTGCCCTTTACCGCAATTCTTACGGTTACCGCCCTGTACGTCTTTATTTCCCTGCCCCTCACCGTGTTTGGGGCCATTCTGGCCAAGAACCACGCCAGTCCCGACTTTAATGCTCCCACTCGCACCACCAAAGTGGCCAGGGAAATTCCATCTGAAGTCGCCTGGTACCGAGGCAGGACTTTCCAAGTGCTTATTGCCGGATTCCTTCCATTCTCGGCCATCTACATTGAATTACACTACATCTTTGCCTCAATGTGGGGTCATCAGATCTACACTCTCTTTGGAATTCTTTTGATCGCCTTCTGTTTGTTGGTTACGGTGACATCCTTCATCACAGTCGCGCTGCTTTACTTCCAGTTGGCCCGAGAGGATCATCGTTGGTGGTGGGCATCCTACATCAATGGTGGTATGACTGGTCTCTTTATCTACGTGTATTCATTCTTCTATTATTTCCACCGCAGTGGAATGAGCGGAGTCCTGCAGAGCTCTTTCTACTTTGGATACATGGCCGTCATATCCTTTGCCTTCTTCCTGATGCTTGGAAGTGCAGGTTTCCAGACCAGTTTGGTCTTTGTCAAATACATTTACTCGCGTATCAAGTGCGACTAGGAAAGATTCATCTTGGCAAAGGGTAGGCGCTGATGCACAATAAATTTTAAAAACATGCTCAAATATTCATGTGAGTACACACACTGCTGTTGTGAACACCACCTGTAGAAACAATAGGCGTGGGTGCAATCGCCGGACGCGGCAATGAAGTGCTAAGATTTTCTAGCTAGAAGCAAGTATCTTGGTCTCGAAATCTCGATTGGCTAATAGACTGCCGGCTGCAGGAAAGCCATCACACGAGCTAACACTTAGCACAACAATAAAGAAGTCGAAATCGTGCTCCAATTTATCTCCGATACCAATGCGTCGCAAAATTGAAGTACACGCTCAGGACACCGCGCTCGAATGTATTTTTGAATCCGCGCTTTCTTGATCGATTCCACTGTAAGATTACATGCGAGAGAAACGCAATGGTGAGTTTTGTTTGGATTACTTTCAAAAAGGATGTCCGCACGAACGAAGCAACGGGGAGTTACGTACCTCACGATTGATGATCTTAAAGGCAACGTCTTCATAAGGAGGCCCAGCGGAGAAGCGGAGGATGCAGAACTCATCCGAATCGGCGGGCTCCAGCGAGTACTGGGGTGTTTTGGTCGGATCAATAAGATCGGGATAAAAAATGTTGAACTTGTAGCCCTGGACAATCTTTGGCGGCGGGTTGTCGTGGTCGTAGTGAGTTTGATTGTACTTGTTCCAATCATAACCAGTCTTGACACGGTTGAAGTACCGAGGCTTTCTGGGTCGGTATTTGTCTTGCCAAGAATAGCTTTGGGCATGCATATCGATCTCATCCGTGAGACCAAGCTCTTCTTCCAAGTTGCCAAAATCTGTTGCCACATTCTTTGGCATCATTGACCCTGCACTTTCATTCTTTTGCTGCTCTTCTGTTGCATCTTCCTTTTTGGCTTCTGACGACTGCTGGCTGAGCTCGCTCTTCTTCTGCTCCAGTTTCTCGAGCTGACAGACCAGCATTTTGGAATGTTGCTCCGACAATTCCGTCTTGGCCAGGTAAACTTGCAGTTGCTCCAACACCGTTTTCCAGTAGTCGCGATCCCGAGAGTCATCTGCGCCATATGCATCCCCCGATACAGCACTGGAGCGGAGCTTTTGTTCCACTTCTCCCTTCATTTTGACCAACGCATCTGGAGATTGTCCCTTGAAAATCTTTTGGACATCTTGGACCATGGAAGCATGCGATCCATCCTTGCCTCCCGTGTTGAGATATTTGATTTCGTCTTCTGCGACGATCCGCAAAGCCTCCCAATACTTCAACACTAGATTGATCGAGTCATCTTGTAGCATGGCTTGTCCCGAAGAAGCCTCCCTTTCCAAAGTCATGAATGCTTTAATGTCCACCAACAATTCTTCCAACTCATTGCGTTTGAGATGCTTGAGAAGATTGTGAGGCTCCTCTAGTTCTGCCTCTAGCGACTCCAAGGCATTCAATGCATTGTATCGTTCTTGATACTTGACAGAACCACGACTGTTTCGGTCCTCTTCCGATAGTCCAAACAATAGGAGGTTCTTTGCCAGAACATCAATGGGTTTCTCTCTCCCTTCCACCAGCCGAATGGCCGATCGTTGACGCTGCTGTACCAAATGAAACTCTTCCTCTTTCCGTGCCCATTCATCGTAATTTTCCAGTTCTTTCATTCTCGCCTCTTCGGCTCGGATGCGTTCCATCTCTTCAAACTGGAGTTCCCGGTCTGCACGCCGTTTGCGGACCTTATCAATTTCGTCAAACACATTGTCCGGTTTCGAGGCGGATGTTCCATCCTTGTTCAAGGCAGCCTTTTCCTCCTTTTTCTTCCAGGTAAATGCTTCGTGTAGATTGGGGTCATTGAATGGGTTCTCTTCGGCAGTGTATCCAAACTTGGACGCAATTCGATTCGCTCGTTTCTGAGACTTTCGCTCCCGCCATTCCTCCAGCGTCTCGCCTTTGGCCGCTAGCTTTTCTAGGAGCTTTTTGTTGACGACTTTTTTGGTCGTTCGGTGTTCATTATTATTGTCGTCGGAAGACGAAGAGTCGGAATCCTCCGAAGACGAGGAGGAGGAAACTTTGCGTTTGTGCTTTTTCTTGTGACGCTTCTTGTCCTCGCGGCGGCTGCGCTTTTTCTTGGAGCTCTTGGACTTGCGATGGCGTTTCCGATCTTCCTCTTCGTCACTGCTGCTCTCCGAATCATCCTTTCGTCCTCGCTTTTTCTCCTTGCGATCGTCTCGTTTCCGATCCTTTCGACGACTGCTCTTGCGATCTTCGTCGTCATCCTCCTCTCGTTTCTTGCTTCGATCGTCCTTTCGACGCCGTTTCTTCTCGTCCCGACTGTCTTCGTCGTCAGGACTGGCCATGGTGACTGAGCGACTGACTGGAAGGTATGGAAGCGAATAATGGTGAGGCGATGAGGCAGCAGTAGAGGATTATTGGAGAGCGTTGGAGTGTGGATGGTGAGGTTTGGGGGTGCGTTTGCAAGCGTCCGTTTCAACATAAAATAATATTTTAGAGACGTACAGACTCCGGAGCTTGCTAGTCTAGCTACACATTGAGCTTTGCGACCAGCACTGGTAGCTAGTAGCTACCGGTGGCTACCGTAGCTACTATTAATAGTCGCAAATCTACCCTTTGAAGAAAATTTCGTCAAAGGTCTCATCCTATCTTATCTTTGATCTCTCGCATTTACAGTACGAAGCAGAATAAAGATGAACATGCATGATCGATTGCTCGCTTTTGGCGTTCCACCTGACATTCTGGATCAAGTAGAAGGCGGAGACGATATTCTGCTCGACAAGCTCCCCCGGGATGCTGATTGTATTACTATCAATAATGGCCTTCACCTTCGCCAATACGGTGGATACATTCCCTACTTGTCCTTTGCTGACCTGGCAATTAATTGTTCTACCCGCCATTGGACACCGCTTTCCTTCTCTAATGATATCTGTCCTTTCAGCTTCAGACCTGAACGAAACTGACGCTCTTCAAATTGGCACCATCATCCAAACTAGCTTCCCCAACATCACAAGCGCAACCATCCAAGGAGGTTTGGGAGATGTACCTCGTAGAATTCTAATCCAGCATCTTCCTCGAAAGCTTGAGAATTTTACTCTGGCATCACATTCCTTACAAGGCCTCTCCAGTGCACTAACTCTGGTCCCTGATTTTTTGAAAGGATTGAAATCACTGACCATGGCAGATGTGTGGGGGTTCGATGCCGCGGAGCCTTTTTTCCAATCATTTGCCAATGCCATCCAGAAATTTCCAAGGTTGGAATCCCTTTACATGCACGATATTCTATGGGAACCGGTTTATCGGTATACCTACTGGTATCAACTCCAAACAAAGTACTAGTACCAGTACCGGTACCGTTCTTGTAGCAGCTACCGGTACCGACCGGTTGGCACATCTCAACACCTGTATGGCGTGTAAACCAGCCTCTGCTGGCTAATACTAGTACACGTGTTTTGTATTGGATCCACGATCCACGATTGAATCGAATCAATCTTGGCTTTGTTGAAGCATTTTTAATTTTCCCACGTCATTCACATGCAGATTTAAGTTCACGATTTTCATTGGTACAGGTACTAGTACCCATATGCATGCAGTGCGTTTGGTACTGTACCGGTATCGCGGTGGACTCGACTCAGGTCCAGCCACCTGTTTCACCGGTACTTTTGCTCCCTTTTTAGCTGGCTGAGAGATTGGAAGGAAGAAGGCAAGGAATGCCCACCGTCGTGTTACGGGACATGTAATAGAACAGCTTCAGCAAAGCGCGATACATGGCAGAAATAACAAATAACGCAGAAACCCAACCTTTCGTATAAGTAAAAGCAAATGAGATGGGCGTAGAAGCAGAGCAGGGAAAGGACAAGCCGCATGAAGTTGATCCTAACGAATTGTTGATCAGGGCACTGGAAAATGAACATCAAGCGGGAAGTCCTGAAGCTCGAACGAATGTGCCAACGGAAGTGGTTCGCCACAGCTCGTGTGGCGGAGATAATGAGACATGTGTTTCTTCTGTGACCGATGCTGTACGAGATGCCGATCTTTTTGTAGAATCCATGTATCCAACGTTGCAGGACGTTCTTGAGGAAGAGGAGACAGAGTCGTCCGATTTACTGCCCGTGGCCTTCAACAACGAGGCGGCACAGCAAGACCTCCAGAACCAGGAGGTATCTGTCACGAAAGCTGGAATGGAGAAGATGGAATATGCAGCTTCAGGGGAAGTCCATAACAACCAGGTCCAAGTGAATTTCGCCACTGCCCAACCATCATCTATCGAATCGGAGGAGGAGCAGATCCTGCTGAAGGACGATGCAAATTCAGCTGGTGGAAAGGCTCGGGAAGTCCATGGCAAAGTCATGGATGGGAACAAGGATATCAAGGACAAGACTGTCAGCCAAACCGGTATAGAGAAAACGAAAGGCGAAAAGTCGGTTGATCCGAATGACCCTGCAGTGAATAATCCTCCAGGAGTGGATGCCTATCAGGCTGCCGTCGCAGAAGTACCTCCACTGCCCTTGTTCACTCGAAACCCTGGGCAACAACAGCCTACCCGTCCTGGGGCCTACGGGCAATCGGGAGCAAATCTACAGCGGAACACTACTCTCGATTATGCTATTGTCGGGGCGAACGAGAACGAGAACGCGAACGGCGTGGCCGGACAACCCAATCCGGGGGCGTTTGCCGTCGAAGGCATCGGTGGATCTCGTCAGCAAGCCGGCGGAGGTGTGGCAGAGAATCCTCCGTGGGATATTACTGGTTCCGCCAACTTTACTACAAGCGAGCAGCTCGCGGTGGCAAATCCCGTAGCGGAAGATCCGGAGGCTCCATCTGATATGATGCGTGCAGTGGAGTTCAATGACGAAAAAGCTGCAAGGGCCAGGCGGCGCAAAACCAAACAAATGGCTGCACGATTGCTCGGTGGAGGCTTGTTACTGATTGCCATTGTGGTTGGAGTCGTCGTTCTGGTCGTCTCTCGCGACGGAACAGAGGGAGCCTCAACCTCAACCTCAACACATGCGCCCAGTCCAAGTCCAACACCCGCACCCACTGTTCTCACACAGCGCGGTTACATCCAGAGCTTGCTTCCCGGCTACAGTGTCGACGCCATCCTGCAAAGCCCCAATTCTTCGCAAGCACTGGCTTTTGAATGGCTCCTGGAGGACCCCAACCTGGAAAGAATCGCCGGCTCGTACCGGCTGTTTCAGCGTTTCGCCTTGGCCACGCTCTACTACGCCACCGGTGGAAGCAGCTGGGTACGCAACGACAATTGGCTCAGCTACACCGTGCACGAATGCCGATGGCATTCCGCTCACACTTATTATGGCAAGCCCAAGGAGTCCTATGGCAACGCCTATGCCTACAACGACACACGGATCATCCTAAGTGACGACTATCCCTGCAAACGTTTTGATCCCGAAGACGATTCCGCTGGAACCTACGAGCACGTTTGGTAAGATGAAGAATCTGTTTCATGTTGTGTTTACCACTTCTACTTTGCTGAACCTTCGCGTTGCCTCACAGGCTAATGCACAATGCTCTTGCCGGGAGTATCCCCATGGAACTCTACCTTCTGACCTCTCTCAAGACATTGAGCCTCACCGGAAATACGCTGTCCGGTACAATCTCCACATTGGTTGGCATGCTTACAAACATGGAAGCATGGGAAACTTCCTCTTTGGGTGAGTTGTTCGGGCATATTGTATCCTGACCTTCCTTTTTTCGATCTCTCACTTCCTTCTTTCAATAGCTCTCACTGGCACTCTACCAACAGAGATCGGACTGCTCACAAAACTCGAGGAGAGTACGTAGCTGCGTCATTGTATTTTGTCCGGCGGTTCGGTAAATTATCATCTTCGCGTCGTCTCAGTTGCGTTGCATCTTCCAATGTCCCTGTTGTAGTATCCCTCATGTATAATCAGTTCTCCGGGACAGTGCCATCGACTCTCGGATTGCTCACCAAGTTGCAGTTTCTCATGGTGGACAACATGATGTTTACTGGCACCATTCCGAGCGAGCTCGGGAGGTTGAGCGATTTGATTTGGCTCTACTTGCAGGTACTACTCTCGGGGGATTGTGTGTCACGCTCACCACGGCGAAAATGTTGGCAGGGTGTCGCTCATGTATTCGTTTCTCTGCGTCTTCCAGTACAACTCGTTGACCGGTGGCATTCCTTTGGAGTTAGGGCAGCTTGTGGCGCTCGAGCAGGTGAGGAGTACCGGTAGCCTTCCGCAGACTTTCCTCAGGGATTGATACTCAATAATGCTGCTCGTGACAATATCAAAGCTTTGCCTCTGGTTCAATTCTTTCACAGGAACACTGCCGTCATGGGAGCTCTTGGAACTCTCGAACTTAAAATGGTAAATGGTCACATCTCAGATCTCTCCGATGATCAGTATGAAAGGGATCCACAGAAGCGAAAATGTGCTCATTTTGCTCTGGTTATACAGGTTATTCACTGATGGCAACCAAATTTCAGGAACGATTCCTACTGAATTGGGCCTGCTCACCTCGTTGACAAAACTGGGCTTTCGGGAGAACCTGAGTATGTACTGCCAAGAAGAAAGGCTAATGTTTGGACAGCGTCATCGTCGTCACATGTGCCTCATCCATTCCTCCAACATATCTCTCACGGTGCTCTCAAAGTTACTGGAACCATGCCCACTGAGTTGGGGCTTCTGGAGCACCTTGATCATTTCGAAATTCGAAACAACGAGATCACAGGGACCATACCATCAGAGTTGTCACAACTCCAAAATCTTCTCCACAAACTAAACTTGAACGACAATCAATTGAGCGGCGAGATTCCCAGGTAAGTGAAGGATACGTTGCGGCATTCCGAGCATGAATGACTGGATGGCCTAACGCACCGCATTTCGTGCCTCTCCCAGCGAACTGGGGCTGCTAACAAGGTTGTGGTGGTTGCAGTTGAACAACAACCCGTTGCACGGCGCGATCCCGTCCGAGATGAGCTTAATGACTTCGCTGTATGTTCTGCAGTTGCAAGACTGCGACCTATCTGGAGAGATTCCAGAAGGATTGTACCAGTTAAACGGATCCGAATGGGATCCATATCAAATTGGGCTTTCGAGGGGACATCTTCCGTTGACGTTGAATGTGTCGGGGAACGAAAAGTTGGCGGGTGCCTTCCCAGACAAGCAATGCTCCGACAACTCCTTGCACTTCGACTGTTCCGATCTTCTTTGTGGTTGTGATTGTCCCTGTTTGGGAGCGGGCAATGCCACAACCTCAAATCACACCTTGAAAACTCCTGTTGAGCCAATCCGATGAAGCAAAGGCTGAAGTGGGTGTTGGCAGTGCTGGTAGCATTCGAAAGGGCATGTGTTCTTGAAAAATAGTGATGTTTCGGTGTCGTGTTAAAGAAAGAGCTTATGTGTCCTCCTCTTGTCGACTCCGCTGTCGTCCTGGGCTTGTGGGATATGTTGCGATCTGGTGTAGCCTGTCCTGTTGTTTCGTGGACGTTCGATGGAACAACGGCGGCAAGAGAAGCATCCGAGGGTGCGAATACCAGGAAATTGGCCGATTGTTACGCTCGAGTCACGCTGTTGCCGGGATCAATAGTTGGTGGCTGGGCCAATTCGTCAGATGAATCCATCGTTTTCGTCGGCTCTCTCCTCTGCCCAGACATAATTCGGGTTTTTGGACGTTGTTCCAATTTTTCTTTCCCCTGGTTCGCTTCAATGCATCGTCTAAGTGCCGTTCTTAGCAATAGAAGAAGTAAGTGGAATCGATTCGGTATCGCCAGTTCACGTAGGCCTCAGCTGGTCTCGCGCAACTTTTCAGCGCCATTGCATTTATTCTTTGCCCAATCGTGCCGTGGCCTCAATAATCCAATACCTTCATACGGAAGCCCCATCATTGTACCCTATTGGACTCGGCGAGTAATCTCCAGGCGCGATCATTGGGTATCGCTAAGCTAATTTTTACGCCTTGACCCCTTGAATGCGTCGCGTTTTCTGGTGGAAGCATCGTTTTTTCCCTATGAGAATGAACAAGCGTTGTCGCTATCTTCCTGACTCAACTTCCCGGCCGGATATTGGCGAGTTGCTGAATCAATCGCCTCCACAGACTCAACCTTGCGCTTCTTTTGTTCGTTGCCGTCTCCGTGCTCGTCGATTTTTCGCTTCTTTCGGGGTTCCACCGACATCAACTCTTGCTTCAGCGAGTCTCTCTCTTCCTTCACTGCATTCAGCTCCTCAGTCAAACGACGAATCTCGCCTCCTTGGTCCACAGTCTTGGCCTTGAGTGAAAAGGTTGTAAAATAGATTTTGAACAGGACCGCACTCACTACCTTGGTCAACAAACACATTGCTTCCAACGAAGGGTGGGGTTCATGGTAGCATCTACCACCGACACCCCTGAGACCAATTGGGAGAAAGCGTATCACTTCATAGACATCCAAGCAGAACTCTGGAGGCGGGATGAGGTATATCTCGTCGAACAAGGTACAGCCTGTTTTGTTGGGGTGAGCTCCCAAGATGTTTGCGATATCGCCATGACCTGGTTCCAAAGTAGTGTCAATTTTTTCTTTATCCTGATCTGTGAGATTCGCTGCCATTTCACGATCACAGAACACCATGACGCAACGATAAAAGTCACGAAGCTTTCGAATTCTTCGTTCCTTTTCCTCATCATTTTCACCCCCTTCGTCGTCACTGGAATCGAAAACAAGAACGTCATCGTCTTGGTCTTGGATAGAGCCTTCATCCTCAGATTCCATCCAGCTCGACTCTGACTCACTGTCCTCTCCATCTTGTTGGTTGTTGGAATTGTCGACTTCCTTCTTTGCAATCAGTATCTTCGGATCCCCTTCTTCTTCGGTAGAAGATTCTTCCCCATCAGAATCCTGCATGTCAGAACCCTCCTCTTCATCCTCGATTTGGTTATCAACAAAAAAATGTCTCTCTTTGAACATTTCGCCTGGAAACCTGACCCAAAAGTCCAGTGCATGAGCCACGGTCTTGGGGGTGATGATTGTCTGGTAATCACGAGGAAACCCAAAACCCATCCAGTCACCAAGGCATTCCAAGAATAGTGTCATTTCATGACCCAATTCGTCTCTCATGTGAACTGGATTACTATGTTCTCGCGACAGAGCTTCATGCAGATAATCAGGTAAGGTTATCTTGTATCCACTCACATTGATCCTTGTTAAAAGGTGTACATATGGCCGTACAAATACTCTCCTTTTGCCTGCCCTTTTGCCTGCCCTTTTGCCTGCAGCCTGACCCAAAAGTAAGTCAACGCTACTGAAGTCGCAATAATAGCTTTCCTTGCGGTGGAGGGTTAGAGGCTTGAGTGGGGGCTGTGGCATGGTCAAGGTGTCTTGCTCTTAATTTGTACAATAGGTTCATGTTGTTTGTGCTGGCACCCTCGCCTCCGCTAGCTAGCTACCAGTAGACTACTATTAGCTAGCAGTCCAAGTTGAAAATCCTCAGAGCCGGTGCGGTATCTTATTTTTACCATTTAGGCGCAAGTTGTTGCCACTATTAATAGAGCTAGTAGCTAGCTAGTTATGATTGTTTAAAAGAGGCTAGATTTAAAGTTACCGTACTAGTAGATTCCAACCGATATCCACGATTCGATAGATCCTTCAATCTCGGCTCACCCTACTAGTACAGTACAGTACGGTACGGTAGCCTGTGTTGTCCTCCTCTGTCGATCACAATGGCACAGAACGACACTAAGGCTCGAATATTGGTCAAGTTTGTGTGAAAATAGAAATCTTAACACAATAATTATCCAATTCCACATATTTGATGGTCATTTTAACAGAGAGTTAAAATTGGAAATAAGGACACATCTTTTACCACCACGTTGACACAAGTGTTAAAAATCCTTAATTTGGCAATAGATAAACACCATTTTAACAATAGTGTTAATGTTTTACATATTTTAACAATCCCAAAACAGAAATTCCAACACATCCATAACCCCAAACTGAACACAAGCTTAACGTCACCATCACACTCATGCATTCAAACCCCAATGCATGTTGCCCTGCTTGCACGATCGACATGCATGCACTCGCATGATTGCATGCATGCATGCATGCATGCTTGCCTTATTATTATATTGGGTTCATGCATCGATCATGCAATCATGCCCTCCCGCCCTCAATTGAGCTCTATATATTTATTGCCTGCATGGATCATCCACTATAGACACACATATATATATTATGTATAAGATTATATCTATAGAGCCATGGCGATTATATATAGATTGATCTTTGGGTCATTGCATAATCTACTCATCTGCAGTCAGATCCATAGATTCATTTGAGCATGGAGTACACAATCTTCCATTTTTCTCTCCAGGCCGCATTTCACTTTCTGGAATGATCCTTCCACAATCTTTT